>JAKRZM010001316.1:384931-502109 GCA_036379175.1 Heliconius cydno galanthus | reverse complement strand
GCCGCGATGCCGCCCCGCGCCTAGCCCGCGCGACCACGCGACCACGAAACTGAATAAGTTCGACAAATCCTCATCCCACCTGGACCACTACATAGACGGACCGGTGATAGTTATACGAGTTTTTCATTTTCTAGTACAAAATTCTATATCCTCTGTAGAGAGATGAGATTAGTATTTTTTAAAGTACAAAATATTGTAAAAATAACAGCGCTGTAGCGTCTATAGATTACCTTCTAATAAATACAGGGTCAGTTTTTATATGAATTCATTGTGATTGTAGTTTAAGTCGCCGAAACAATATAGCTACTCTTCGAACCGTTTAGATATTACTGGGATCATTTTAGGTAAGTTCTTTCCGTAACTCTAATAACAAATACTTACTTCTCTAAATATAAAACTATGGAAAACAGCAACCCAAGCATTAATAAGTAGATAAAATGAATATAAACTAGTTATAAGTTCGTAAAAATAAGCTATTCTTACTATAGCGGCTGCCGAAAGATGATTGCTGTCGAGCGTGGACAATGAGAGCATGTTTTAGACGCTGAACCTCTCCTATAAATCACAATTTGAGTATCGGACGACAACATTTCGCTGGTCGCGGTCCACAAATTGTTAGTCTCGCCCCTAACAATGTAAATTTAGAACGAACGAATGCCGATCGTATATCGAACGTCTCGCGATTGTTTTGGATATAGCAATGAAATGTAACAGTGCCTGAGACTCGAGCGCCGAAATTAAGATTAATCATGTTTCTACGTTTGATTTTGTATTTGCAGCTGACTAAACATGTAATTATCTCGACCTTATATTAATATACTAAATGTTTATTGATTTAATGATATAGAAAACTTGTATAATATACATGCTGTTATAAAGAAATTATTATTTTTCTACAAAACAAAAGTTCTTTTTTTATAATCTTTTTATAATAATTACATTTTGTTAAGGCAAAGCGCTAGAAGTAAAGTTTTAAGTTTGTAACTAAAATAAATAATACAAAATTAAATATGTGAAAAGTCATTTATCTTCCTAAACTTCCAAAATGGAAAAATATTCTCACATATATATATGTATATACACTACTTAATTTGCAGTTTAAAGTCATATTACATATGCTCTCGGCGTATGGGAATACAAAAAAGAAAACCTAAAGCTTCTCCTTATCTATTTTATCATATGAACAATAGTGAAAACAATTATAAATAATGTTTGTATATATTTTAATTTAATCATCTCAGTTGGTGGAAAATAAAGTATTAAAATAATCTCAAAGATTATTTTTATCTTGCATATAATAATAAAATCTTACTTTTTTAACATTTTGCCTAATCTACCTACCTACTACATTTTTTGCCTAAAAATAAAACACTTATTCACAACCAAAATTACTTTAAAAACTAGAAAAAACACATTTTTTCATCGTTAAAAACTAAAAAAAAATGTAATACAAATTTTGCATAAGAACAAAAAGGCACTAAATCATACTCGGGCTTTGTTAAGGAAATCACAAAGGAAACTGTGCTAGCCTAGTTTTATAATGCGTGGGGGTAACGGTTCAGATCCCGAAAAGGTAACAATAGTGCATATTGGAGATTGCGCAAGAGTTTTTTCAATTGTCACGAATATTTAAAACTAAGTTTTTGTCGTCTACCGTCAATTTCGCAGGGGTGGCAAAGGCAAGTGAAAGCGACACTTATTGTAATTTTAACAGGCGGAACCACCCGCCATTATTTAAATTGTATTGAAATCCACATACCTTTAAAATTGTTCTAATATAATAGTTCTAGGTGACGTTTGCTTGAAACAAGTACAAACATTTCTTAAAACGTGTTTCGTATAACTGGATAATAAAAATACACTTCTTCCTACAGAAAATGAATACTTAAAAGTTTTTGTAGAGATATGAATATTCATTTGAGTAATAAAATATTTAGTATACAAGTGAGGTAAAGATACAATACACTTATGAATAGATTTAATTATAATAAATTGGACCATAAAGTTATTGATTAAAATTAATATAAATAAATTTGAATAGTTGTATAACATGTATATATTTAAGAACCCATAAATTATGCTACGTTTCTTGAACGGCTAACGGTGTTTTAGTGTTATGAAACCGCCATTGACAACCTCCTAGCCATGACACAGTTCACCGCCTTTAATTCATCTGCGTTTATAATCTTGGTATTGGTAGAATACATACGTATATATACATATTTATGAATAAAATTATTATATGTGCATAAGGTAACATATAATAAAAATACTGTTTTTTTTTTCACTATCCCTCGTGAAGCATTGTAGGTGGGAGCCTAGTGTTACGAAAAAAAATCATAATTTGAAATATAATCAATTTTAAGATTCGGAGCTCATTTCAAACCATAAACCTAAAAAGGTTCCCTCTGCCTACCCTACCATTCGCCGAATACAGCATAAAACTGAAAAAAAAGCAACAATTTCACACAATTTTCATAAACAATAACACTGAAAGTTTCAGCAAAAACATTGATATCACCACAACAGTGCTAGTGCCATTTGCGTTTGAGTGCGAAATAAATCATTCTCAAAACGAGTAATTAAAACACTGGCTGTGGCACTCGTATCAGGCTTTGAGTGTACGCGTGGTGGTGTGCCTGTGAGCGATGCAAAAACACAGTGATATTTCGCGCCCGACAAATATGAATAGTGGAAAATTGCCATTGAAAACGTAAAGCTTGCGTTTTTATTGCTTGGATTTTGGATTTCGTTAATTTTTTTTCTTTTTGGGATGTGAAATTTTTTAATTTTTTATTTAATATGTAGTGCCTACTTTGGTATTAATTAAACGTTGTAATAGGTGCCTTCTCGTAAGTATGTATATGTAAATAACCGATTTTCTAGAGAAAACTTCGTTTTTACTTGTCAACCAAAATAAAAAAGATATTTGTCGTATGATTTATCGCTGTTCTATTTCTAAATAGACCAGAGAAACATTTTGTGCATTTTTAAACTACGCCACACATATTAATAAGAAATACAAATTGATTGCTTGTAAACATTATATGGTTTTTATCTAAAACTTGATTTTAATTTAAAGACATAGTCTCTATAAAATTAAAACGATGACTAACTATGATTAAATTAAACATGTTATAAAATGAATTCCTTTTTTTATATTTTTGGTAAATATTAATTAATCGTAAGAGATAAATAAAGTATATTATTAGAGTCACGTCAGATTTCATGCTTTTGCCAAATTGAATTGCGTTTTAGATTGTAGGGAAATGTTGCACTTTGTATAAATATGTAAATAAGCCGTGGATGAAATTTTATGCAGCTTCACGCTTTTTCCCTCATAACAAACCAGACAGAGGATTAAATTTCTTGATATTGCCTGTTGAGCGGCGGAACCCCGCACTTCGTCTACCATAACAGGGAAGTGAAAATTATCATTTTCCCCAGTAGGAATAGAACCTACGTCCGTCGCGTTTACTGTCACTTTTTTACAGCTTATCTTATTAAAAAAATCAATAAAACATCTACAAATATTTTTAAATTAATTGTAAATGAACGTTGCTTAGTCAATCATCGTTAACTTTTTTATTTATATTTACAAAAAAGCTGTTTAATTTAATTTCCTAAGCAATACCGAAGCGATAATGAGGGCAATTTAAAATGAATCGCATCAAAACCGGTAGATCTTGATCATTAAATAGAATGATGCTGTGACATGAACTAAGGTGTCAGTTATCTAAGGATAGATCGTATAACAACTGATTACTGCTATAATCTCATTAAACCAATTAGCGTCAGTGGTTTTATAAAGGAGCTGTTAGTGATGCATACGTAGGTCGTAAAAATTGATTTTATGACCATTTTGTATGGGGAATTCCGTTGTTATATTTTAAAGTAGGCACAGCGAATGTCTCTGAACTCGATGGGTGTGGGTTCGATTTCAATTCAGGGAAATGTTTTTGTTTCTTCGGACAACCATCCAAACAACCAATAAGGATTCGTGTTTCCTTATCAGGTACAGAACCCTAAAAAAAAGGATGCAATGATAGTAATTAAATGACTGATTGTCGTCGATGGTATGCGCAACAGCTACTTAAGAAAATTAAGTTAAACGATTATTATATTTTCTCAACAGGAAATTGTGAAATTCTTACTAAATTTAACTCTAGTTTGGATATTGTAACCTCTTAATGTTACACAATTAACCTCTTAACTATTTACATTTAAATTCAAGGGCGCATAAAAAATAAAAATTTGGTGACCCAAGTAATCTAGTTTGACATCCTCAATAAAACAAAGGAAGTGTTAGTCAATTTGAACGATTCTGTTGACATTTAAAATTACTTGTTTCACATCGATATTCTTATTTAATTACAATCGTGGTTGCTTATAAAAAGTTAAGGTTGTTTACGAAAAGTTTATATTTATATCAGTTTTGCTATGTTAGCCTGTAAAATTTGTATTTATTATTATAAACATAAAAATTTTGTATATAGTTTGTTATGTATACAATTCGAATCAACTACCATGTCGTGCAATGCTGCACTTATTGTCGCAGCCTTGCTATATTAATAATATTTATGACATAAGTAGGTATATAGAAATATATGTACATATATTTTATTTGGTTATATTCTCAACAAACTAAGTAGACAACAATTTCCAGAGAAACATTTAAATGAAAACGGCCTCCAAACAAGCTGCTCTCGTTCCCAAAATAAATACGGAATTACCGTGCATTTCATCCACATTTATAGCCAATTAAGCAAACTTTAGTTCTATCTAGCCATATCTACTTGCAACACTTTCGTGTAGTACATCGCGTGACTCTACACGGCGATTCTTGTAGGGAACAAGTATTTTTAAATGACTGTTAAACTTGCTTTTGGCCTAGTATAGGCTAGGCTAGGTCCCAACAGTTTGATATACCTACTTAAAATAATTTAGTATGGGTTTTTAGTGTAAATTGAAATAAAAGGGTATACTTATATTTAATTAAAATAAGAAAAAATATTTCTATATAATAATTTTACATGTTTAACACTATCAAGATCAGCCATGCATGTAGGCTAAGCACACCAACGAAATATTTTAGATAAAAAAATATTTCTCTGTTTTTTTTTTACATAGCAAATAATTTTATATGCCATTATAAATACTCTACCCCCGTAGCCCCCCTCCATTCTCTCCGGCCCGCTATAAAAAAGCGTAAAACTAAAAAAAACAATCTTAAGCATTAAACAAAAATGTTTTTCTTTTCAAAAATTATTTATATCAATTGATCAACGATTTCATAGTAAACACGTTGTAAGTTCTAGGATCTGGCGTATGGACGTTTCGTAGCCATCAAGACATTTATGACGATGATATTTATGAAGCACGTCCGGTTAATGTCTTTATAAATTCCCTCTTTTAAATCACAGTCGATGTTTATTTGTTTGAACAAGATGGTTTGGAGCTCATTTGGTTGCGTTAATATTGAGATAATTTGAAGTTTATTATGTTAATATATCGTTTTCATATACTCAATAGATACTAATTTCTATATAATAGTATTAGGCAAAATAGATTATAGTATAGTGGATATATAGCTTTTATCACATTAAAATTGTTAGATTAGAGGTAGTCTAACGTTTGACGGTTGTGGTTCAATCCATTCTGGGGAATAAATTGAAAAAATCCGTAATCTTTGAAAATTCATTACGAGTATTAAATTTATGTTCACAATGAAAAGAACATTCTAAACTCTTCAGTCTTTCCTTAGCTTCACGCTTTATCCCGTAAGCATAGGTTAGGCATAAGACACTAAGACATTCCCTAGAAGAGTTCCCTAATTTCCGCCGAATTCTTCAGGTATTGCGTGATGAAAATATTATTATATTTAACTTCCTCGATTGAGAATCGATCCCACAACATGTATCACAGTCACACTTTGTACCCCTGCGCCATTGAACTCTACGTTCTTAAAACAAAATAAATTACTTCCAGTAATAAAACTGGTTTGAATTCATTTAAGTGTTATGCTAATCATTATTTAATTACGCTCTTATTTCAATTTTAGATCAAATTTCTTTGGACACATAAAATATTTTTATAAAAAATTACTTGATACTTCCCAGATTAAGATAATTTAATTACAATTTATTATTTAATTAATAGTGTAATAAACTCATCGTGTAGCTGCAATATAAAATTTTTGTTTTACAAAAATAACTTATATCTTAATATTGTTGAATACAGTATATTTTAAGCACACTTTTGCAAAAAACTTATAAGGACCAAAGCGGGTTCAAATCCCGTCCCGTTATTTTTTATACGTTTTCTTAATCAGTATTTTTCTTTCCTACAAGTATTTTGAATATGTTTAAGCGCGGATGCACGAGATCTTTGCGTATAGGTACATATGTAATTAATTATATCCTAAAAGCTTGCTTACTTTAGCTGAAAATGGAAACTGATTAAAGTTCGTCAAAGTCAATATTGTATTCGTTAACTTTCTGCTCAAATTTCCATCACTTCCGTAATACATTACGTTATGTACCAATGTAAGCAAAAAACTTCTTATTTTATTGTCTTCTCAGTTAATATAGAACAAGAATTGTTAAACTGAAAAAGAAATATAATAAGCACAATTATAAAGAATGTTGTTATAAACAAAAACTAATTTATAGTGATACCTTTCAATATGAGTGTTATTGATAATGTCCATACAAAAATTCATTAAATCGTCGTTCGTTGCCTATATGGCAGTGATACCGGTCTGGAGGTGCGATCTGGAGAAAAACGTGCGACGACGTCGAGTTTACACAGTTTATATTAAAGTCTTGTAATCTTTTACATTATTATTTATTACTTCTTCTCTAACCAAGCTATAAGTACTTTATGGGTTTTAGAATTTATTTAACATTTTAATGTGAGAAGTTCTTATGTTAAAATTAAAATAGAATTCCTTTTTGAATTCGATGGGATGCTTAAAATATTTTTCTCTAAACCTAGAAATATGAGAGTTAAGCGAAAAAAAAGTTTATACAAAAGTAGTCCAAATATTTTACTATTAATTTTTAAAACGAAAAATAGCCAACTCTTACCATTTATTTTTTGTCTCTACATTTCAATATTTATTTGGGTATTGTATTTTTTAAACACATATAACTATGAATTTTCTTATTTTTCATCTTTATGAAAACCTACATTTTTCATTTCTTTCCCGACTCAATTCGAAGTTTATACAGACAGAGTTTTTGGCAAAGTTTTATATATAGCGTCGCTCGATCCCGCCTGTTTTCTATGCGGAGCGCGGTCTGTTCTGATTTTGTAGGATGTCGACACTGAACTCGAAATATATTAGTAGACTTAACCCTACCCAGTAAGGCTTTTAAATCGATATTTTACGAATTACTTGTTGCGATTCATGTTGCTTTAGATTTTCCGTATTAATCGTATAAAATTTTTGGTTTATGTAAAATAAAATTACATTATTTTTACGTGGTATTTGAAATTGTTTGGATAATAAAAAACACATACCTATGGAGCTACTTAACTAATATTATATTATTATCAAAAATAACAACATATGCTTCTAAGCAAATATATAACTTTAATTAACAAACCAATAAAAACAAATAATTATTTAAGACCACGTGTCCATACTCTGTAGTACCAAATCCTATCGGAAATTTAAAAAAAATGGATTTAGAAATACCCAATTTATAACATTATAATTAGATTTTCTTATAAATATAAGAAATTTGTAAAAGAGTTCTGTTTTAAATTAAAACATCTGCTCTACAGGTACCTAACCATATAGAAACAACAGACCGACGAGATAGGAAGTAGGCGGTCAGCGTTATCATTTCTACGATCAAAACCAACTTTTAGTTATTAATATGACTCATCCACATTAGCAACTAAATTACTCGACAACAAGCTTTGAATATCTCTAGTTCATCTTCAACGCTATCTCTGCAATCTGCGAGTGCCTATTAAGCATTTAAGATTTTGAGAAATTTCATGTTTTACTTTTATCTTAATTAAATCTTAATATTTTTTAATGTAAACAGTGTATCAAATGTGCTATGTATAAATAATTAATTAATGATTCGTTTTAATTTAATTTGCGAGTTCATGTCGGTGTATTTTTTACTATTTAAAGGTTGATTATCGTTTTTGGTTGTAAGAAGTTAGCGGCTGCAATTTTATATGTGAAAAAGTTTGTGTAAAGTTTATATTATATACTTAATTGAGTTTTTGTCAATGTCTAGGTCTAGACATACTAATCAAGATATACATTTTTCTAATATAAATCAACGAATGCTTCTGCAATAATTAGAAACGTGAATAACACAATAATTACACGTTTATTTCAATTTCATTAGCATTTCTGTAGTAATCTACAGAGAATAGATAAAGCCTTTATTCGTTTACGAATATGTAAGAATCTATATTATTATTGTACTTTAAATCACATATGAATTTTATAAAAGAATATCTAAATATCTTAAACTTAAATTAAAAATTCAGCTGCAAGATTTAGTTCAACAACCCGTACCTCAAAAGCAGTTGTAAGCAAGTTGTAAGTATTTTTGAGACATAATTATGATATAAAACAGGATATTAACACGAAATAATTAGTACAATTATCGTCGATCTTAAACGTATTCGCTGTCTCATTTCGATATAAAGGCGCTATCATTAAAGACATTTATGGTATTTGATGTACCGGTGAGATTGCAGTTCGTTTTTTGCGATCACATGTCACCACGAATGTTCGTGTAATTAACTGTTTGAAATATAAAAACCAAGTTAATTTTTACTATCTTAAATGTAATATAATAATTAATTTGAATTTGAAAGTGGTGAACGGAGTATCTTAACACTAGGTTCCCTCTGCCTACCCTGATATGGGAAAAAATATATATCACATTCTATCTGTAGGTATACACAGATCCTGTCTTGTTTAAACATAATAATTTAATCAGAGGTTGTTTATAAGTTAATAGTCGATTAAAATAATTTACTTTAAAAAAAACTTTTATTTAAAATAGCTTACTTTCAAAATTTCAACGAAAGGAATATCCCAAACTAAAACAAAAACACTTATTTCTTAATTTCTAACTATAATATAACGTTTAAAGAATCAACTGACATTCTTTGAAACTCATATGATGAAACCCAGTAGCAGTCGGCGACTTTTTCCAGTGCCCTAATGCGATCTTATCATAAAGGCGAAGGGTCGGCACTTTGCCACTTAGAGGGACCTATTTATATCCATACACAAACGACAGATTCGGACCAGCATCTGCCTGTCTTTTATATATATATATAGGTATATTTATAATATATGGATACCGTTATAAGCTGGGTATAGGTTTTAAATATATAGCTGTAAGAATTAGATTAATCTATTATCTAATCTAATGAAAGCAATAGAAGTATGTTTAATTAAAAGAAAATAATGGGTGAAAAGAATACTCTTTCTTTACTTTGCAATAATATTTAAAAAAAAACATATACCTATTTATTTCCCTAGAAATGACAATCTTATAAAAGAAAAGGATATTAATACAATTACATAATTATATATCTAATATCAACGACCATCCATTTATTAAAGCCAGATGTTAAATAAGCAATTAAATTTAGTAAATGTGCCTCTATGATAGATTTGGACGTTTATCGTAAGCATTAGCTCCCATTCGGGTGATGCGCCGGCCTAATTTAAATAAGTAATGTGGGGTACCCTCTTTAATAACTTTATTTCAAATGTTTTTTGTTATTATATATTAATTTGTGGTTTTGTTTGTTCCAGGTATGTTGGTAAAGAAATTTCATCGGTGAAGAAGAATTATTTACCTATGTCATTCAGTTTTTGCTAGATTTACTGAAGACTAATTCTCATTTAAAAATTCCACTTATAATTATTTTATTTAAATATTTAAACTACGTTTATATACGTATAACTTATAAGTAGATACAAACTCACCTATAACAGCAGCCTTTACAAAAATTTTCAAAACAAATTTTATACAATAGAATAGAAAAGAGCGAAATCCCTTGCGCAAGACGCTCTCAAATCCCTCAGATACAGAACTGCAACGGTAAAAAGTGTTGGAACTTTTCACAAAACATCTCAGGTAACTATACCATGTAATACTAGTACCGTTTATAGAATGGTAGTCTTGAACAGTGTGAAACAGATAGATAGACAGATAGGTGTTTGCAACGAGTGCGGGCGGGATAGACGTATGCAACTCGCTCTCGCCCCAATTCTTAGAGCTCAGCTGTCTGCCCCGAGCTGATGTTTGAAACACGGGACAGGCGGGGCTTAGCTACAAATCACTCAATGTCACATTTTGACATTTGAGATATTAGGTCTTTTTTCTATAACTCCGCCACCTCTGTTCTAGATACTCTATGAAATATAATATACGTTATTCCTATATTGAACATATTAATATAATATATTATGTACGAAGAAGTTTCATTAATTTATAATTGTTTTGTTAGTTAATTTAATTATGGAAAGTAGTTTATCTATTTATAGCTACTCTGTGCCACCATTAAGTGTTCTCACGCCTCATGACAACAGCCATAAAGTTTACGATGTCAAGTTAAAATTGTGGACTTGCATTTCTAAATCTTCAATTCTATCGAAGGTTGAATCTTAATGCGGAGAACACGGAGAAGTACTTGTCTATTGGCACTTTCACATTACTAGTCTATTAAGTAGTTTTAGGAAGTGCATAACTAGGTTTGGATATAAAAGTAGCTCTGCGTATTTTTTTATGATGTACCTTCTATTTCCTACAACGCCGACAATAAAGCCGAAAAACTCAATTTGAATACTAATTAGATTTTTTATAAGATTTTTTTATTAATCGTAAAAATGTTGTGTATTAAACTTTTATTTATAGATACAAGTTTTTAAATATATGATATGAAACAAATAAAAACGTATAAAAATTATATTTTAAAAAATAATATTTAATTTAAAAATTATGAAATTGTAAAATGAATCTAAATAACACTTACATAATTCTAGATTTAAATAGTATTAAAATTAAAATTTCTTTCTTTTTTTTCACTTGCAAATGTATTCAAAAGCTAAGACGCAACACGTGCTAGAAAACAATGCTCCCAAAATTACGCAAAATGTCCAAACAGCTCGCCTCAAACAATGAAACAATAATAAAGACATCATTAATTTTTCTTAAAATCCGTAATTTAAAACCGCACGATGTTCCCGTTAGTCTCCCAAAATAGTGCAGCTATAGAAATACTTTTACAAATATATTCCACAATTAATAATAAACTCTATTACCTTGTGATAAGGTATAGTTTAATTAAGCATAATTTGGCCAAAACTTAAGCTTCACGCATACTTATTCAGAATTTTTGAGTTTTTTGTTCATATTCTAAACAACTTATAATGAGTAAGATAATAAGCAATTACGACCGACTTGTTATTGTACAATTCTATTTTGTTCTTTGCAATTCTAAAATAATTTATGGCGCAGTAAACCACGGAGCATAGTTCTTTTGACTTTCGGAGACAATGACTAAGAACAAAAAAATAAAAAAACACTAGATTTTAACTTATTTTTTTTAAATGTTAGCTAAAAGATCAAAAACGTTTGTCCTTCTAAATATCCGTTTATAACGGACATATTAGATTAATTCTAAAAAAGTCAAAAGTCGATCCATATAATATAATGAGAAACACCTACATGATTCATTATTTAACCTTGCTCAATAATTTAACTGTATCAAAAGGTTATTTTTTAAAATTTATTATAATAGACACGTTACATATATTATTTTACATATAATTTGGATATAGGTAGGTATATGTTGCTATATCCGGGTAATACCTAAGTAAGGCGTAAACTGGCCTGACGAAGGTTGTCTAATATAGTCACCCCCCGTAGCGCTAAGACGGTGTGATGGATGGCCAGTATATTGAAAACCAATAGGTATTGCATATTGTGTGGTCATCCAAGAAGTGGGATTATATGTTACTTAATTTGATCAAATTCAATTTCCTGTTTCTTATATATTAAAGCGGTTATAGTACAGTTGTTTCTAACTGATGGCTGTAGGTTCAAATTGCTTTTGAAATAAGTATAATATGAACATTATTAAAATAACCGACGGTTTGTATGCAATCCATCACTCGGTTATCGTTTTCTAAAAAGGTATGAACGACACATACCTTTGAAGCAGTAAAAAGTTCACAATTGCATTATTTAAACAGCCCATACCACAATTTGTTGCCCGCTCAAGTACTTATTCCTTTTTATGTCTCTATAAAACGTATAGAAAATGCAAATTTTTATGTCATTTTTTTCCTAAACACTTGCACCTTTCGTTGTAAAAAGTTATTATAAATTTACAATAAAGTTAGCTATCTTATATTTAGCAGCTCGATGGGTCTTATTCAATTATATCGACACTAATTAAAGCATTAACAATATTACAAATTAAAAATAACAACCCGAGCACGTATAATAAATATGTTTCCTAACAGTATAATCGTCATAAAATACCTGGCTGTTTTACGATCGCTTTGAATTATTTAGTAGTGCGTGCTGTGGTCATGGGCCTGCTTAGTCTCGCTATGTTAACTTTATGATGCCTCAATTATTGTAAACGCCGACGAATAGACGACCAGTGTATGGAACTTAAATTTGAACCACTAGGGTTCATATTTAAACAGTTTATGAGGCCTAATTGAATTGGATTATGAAATTTGCGTATCGTCTTACTTTACTCTGGCAACATTCGCTTTGGTTACACAATAATAAGTATAATTAATTTGATTCTGTCTATTTATAGAAATAACCAGTCCGCGTTCAACCACTTGCCTCACTCATATGGTTGTGTGCAAAATTTCATTAAGGTCAGTGGGGTGCTTGAGACATTTAATCTCGTTCGTTAATGAACTGGGTTAGATCCGAATACTGGCATCTGTGAATTTGAATATTAAATAAGCACAATAAAAGATAATATATTGAGGAACAGATATATAGCTTCCTCTGTGACATTTCCCAGCAAATAACTGTTTTTATAAACGACAAAATAAACAAATTTCCGCCTTATAGTTATGAAAGGTTAATCTATTTAAGTATGTCATTATGTATATGTGTATTTCCCTTGTGATATCATACGTATATTAAACTTCTATTCATTACAAGTGATCTTTAATTAATGTTTAATTATAAATAATAGTATATTTAATTATAAATGAGTAATAAAATTAAATTATTTAAACAATATATCTACCAATGTGTCTTTAATTTTAATTAAACTAAATTATTTCAGTCTGGTAAAGTTACTGAAGTATTAAATAGGTTAATATTTATCTCTTGGCCATTTTATATATATTTTAATGATAATATTCCGAAGGCTGTGTAGAAAACAAACCAATAATCGAACGTGGCCGCCCGATGTTCTTAGAAAAACAAAAGAGATTACTCATCCCGCCGCTCGAACTCTATCTGAGAATTCCTTGAACGCGCCACCGCGCCCTGTAGCGACAGCACGATGAATTTTTTACCATAAAATAAATATCTAGAAACAAAACAAAAGGAAAACTAAAGCATATGTTACAATTTCCATTAGATTTATTGGTTTCTGTTGCAATTTGAAATTACTTTTAATACTTATTTTATCACATAAAAATTTAACACATCGATATAAAACGAATATAACTGATTGAATTATAATAAGCAATTTCAAAAAAATATAGATAATAAAATTTACCAAAGCCAATAATAATATGTAATATGCTATCTGTACTAACCCCAGCTTCGTAAGACGAGAGCGTAACGGAGTACAGAGAAAGTTTGAGTGACATGCCCCCTCCAATGCCGCCTCGCCCCCTTCGAGGATTTATGGCGCCATATTGGATTGGGGCAAGATGACACGATGTCCGGATAATTTGGGCAAAGGTGCCCGAACTGTGAAACGGCGTTTTAATTATCATATTTCTCTATCAAATGTTTAATATAACTACTGTATAAGAGTTGCAATAGATAATTATCTAACTTTATCATCTGATTATTTGCTATTCGCTCGCTCGATACTCGCTTTCGCCACTGTAGAACATTAACTATAATATATCGCTCGTTTTACAAACACAAGTCCACAAGTTTTTACAGCTAATTCCTCATTGGAAATGCAAACAACTCCAATAACACATTCATAAGCTTTTTACTTGGCCCTCGAATGAAAGATGTTATAAACAAAGCGAATTCATCGGTGTGGCAATAAATAACTGGCGGGTGCACGCACTCGCGCGCAGCGTCTGATGGCTCGACACGCATGCGCCCTCTTCGCGTGCCAAAACACTGCATCTAGGCAGGCGATACAGAATATAGATTCTGACAGAAAAATTACCTATTTATATTTATTTGTTTTAATTGAGCCCTAAATTGAATTAAGCGACCGTCGTGGCCCAAGGGCCGGGTGTGACTGTGACGGTTGCGAGTTCGATCCCCACTCGAGGCAATGAATTATTTTATTTTTATTAATATTTTCATTTGTTCCCTCTGGCACCAAGAGTCCAGCGTTGAGTTCCACGCATTGCATCAAAATATCGACGGAAAGTGGGTAACGCAGTGTCTTACCACTAGGTTTTCTCTGCGGACTCTGCTATATGCGGGATACAGCGTGAAGCTGATGAAAGGGATGGAAGGAACATCGCCTTGCTTATAATAATAAGCATTGTAATTCATTATTTAGCAGCTGCTGACGTAATAATACTCTAGCAACAGGGACGTCACCGAAATGCTTGTCTCCATCAGGCCGAGGCCGAGGGTGCGAATATAGCAAAAACAGAAATCTCGTTAAGATGACAATTTATGGGTTGTTTTTGCTAAATGAAAATAGTCGCGAGCCGTGAACTGAACAGACCTATTTTGATTTTCTTAATGGAATCTTTTCGCTCGGGATTTGTGTTGAGCGAAACGTTTAAGCTGTTCCGGCGTTGCAATACGCGTTTGCGAAAGTTGATTTGTATAGGTTTTGATTAATCGATTTTTATTGATTATTATAGGGTCGTAATTTTTAGGGTATTACCACTTTTAGGCCTAATGTATGTATTTTAAATATTAAACCATATTTCCTATTTAATCTGTGATGATAACATGACATTTACCAACAAGACTTACATAATGATACAGATAAAATAAAAAAATGACTTAAATTTTAATTAATTATTATTATCTTTTCATATACTTACTAAGAAGTAGCCTTCCGCAGAGTCCACAAAAACTTTATAATAAGGTAGTCGGAAACATTTCACGATTTATGACAAGGCAAATTTTTGTTTCCGTTTCTTTTGTCTTATTGTTTTTTACCATTTGTCACACCGACTCTTACATTTGTGTATAATAAAAGAACCTCAAATCTTCTGTTTTTTAAAAGTTAGTTACATACAATATCCATACGTTTTTGAAGCATTATCTTGTAAAAAATTAAGAGCCTACTTTTAAAATATTTATAGTTAGATTTTTTGTCATATAGCAACCAGTGTTTAAATATCAATTTAAATATATTATTAGAAATTAGCTATCGATTTATCATCACTTTTAATGTTACTAAAAAGCTTAACACTTCTTACTATTTATTTAAGTTTAATTTATTTAATAAATATAATTAAGAATAGAATATTGTAATTATGTATATATATTAAAATGAATGAAACCTTTGATTTTCGGGATCATTACATATTTTAAACGAAACTGTGTAACAGGACCACGGAGCGATACAAAGTACCTATTCGAAACGTTGGGTTTTGAAAAATGTATAATACTGAATATACGCGATTAATCCAGTTAAAAAATTCATTTAAAATAATATCAAACGAAATTATAATAGTAAAATCCCATAAACAAATTCTTAAAAGTAAACTTAAAACACTTTTGTCTTAAAAACAATATTCAGAAAACTCGGCAAGTACTAGAATAGAAATATTAAACGTTTTATGTTTATAATGGTAGCACAAGAGGGAAAGTTCACGGTACGCAGACTACGACCCACCCTTTTTGTCCCGTTTTCCTGCCACGCTTTTCTTTTCGAATGTCACGCTCAACTCTCATGGCAACCTAAACTTATATTTTCTGTAGAGACGCAATTGTTAAAATAAATATGAGGTATTTTAATCTATTTATATTTAAATTAAAAATATATATTTTTGTTATATTAATAACCGTCGTAAGTAGTCTCAAAATGAGTTAATTTTTATTTAGTTTTTAAACAGGATTTATAGAAAATATTTAAATTTAAATAAAAGTTATTAATATTTTTTATTTATATGTATATCAATTATAATAAGAATCCCATACTATTTTTTAATAATGTCTGAAAATATCTGTTTATTTATTATATCATTATCAAAATATAATAAATAAACAGAAGCTCTAGCTATAATGAAAATAAATTAACGCACACTCCATAGTTCCGTAGCGCGACACACGTCGTTCTATTTTCTTTCCTCCACTTTATTTTCTTGCTTTGCCTCCTGCTGGTTCTGTGCCGAGGACACTTTTGGTTAGTTTGTTCAGTTTTCCGTATAATAAATAATAAAATATATTATCTTTTACAATGTTGAAATGATTAACCAGTGTATAAATCATAAGTTTTTAACTGTAGTTATAAAAGTTAAACCGTTAAACATTATGTTACTTTTACTTTAAAATACTCTACGCATTCTCGCACCTTATTTATTATAGGCAGAGAGAATGGAATATCTCCAGTAGGTACCTCAATTAATACGTACTTCAAAGACGAAGAACGCTATACGGCGGAACTAATTATAATGTTTATTAATCTAAAAGCTAAATCATTTAAAAAATCCCGAATTAAATTAGAATCTGAACCCAATGCGTTTTATTAAATAAATATTTATTACAGCGCCAAAAAGGTATCAGTGCTTTAAAATGTATAATATTAAACTTGTTATTATTATTGCATTTCTATAACTATTTAAAAAAACATCAATAAACTAATAACCATAAATTAAAGTATAATATTTAATAGAAAACCACAAAATATGTATGCAGATTAAATTCAAATGCATATTGGGTACAAATAACATTTTGATATTCTATTAGTCGATTATGCTGCGTATATTAAAATCAGATAGTTCTACTGTTGACGGGTGAGCGTGTGTGTGATTCACCCAATATATCATACGAACTCGATACAATGTGATTGTCAATGCGATTTTTCACTTATCAATGTTTGGCACGCTCGTGTAATGTATTTCTGATAAATAGTCTGTATTTAGTGGGGCCTGCCATTGATATACTGTATGGATTGATTTATATCATGTTCCTTTTATACGTAGGTATATATAGTATTTTTTTGTTGTCATTGTTGTTATTGTTGTTTTGCCCTGAAAATTCGATTTGTACTATTATTTTTCAATAATGTTTATTAGTAATTTATTACGAAATTTCACGATTGCTTAGTTACATCAAAATATTTTTATTGTTTTGAATTTTTCCGAATGTTAAGCCTAAATAAAATATTCCTTTAAACCTAACAAAATATAACTTATATAGGGTTGCTTTCAGTGTGATCAGAAAGAATCAATTTTATTGGTAAAACAAGCGTGCTGGTTGATTTATGTCCTGCGAGCGCGGCTTCGCGATAGCGTGTCACCGCCGTTCGCGCCTCGCTCTAGATTTTGCTAGAATTTCCTTTGTGTTTATACCAAATACCAGGTTACCAAGAATATTTATTATATTTTTGTAAAATTAAAAAAGAATTTAAGCTTTTTACTTATTCCTTTCCAGCTGTCCGCTGCTGTTAATGTTTTTTCTTGACGGCCATGATATATACAAATTCCATTAACTAGAATATAGATTAACAGAATAAAATATTACTGAGTCGCAAAAGTTTTTGTAGCACTAGTAGTTTATCAATTCAATTGCTTCATTCAAATGCATTCCTTACCAACTAACGAGTGGATTGTATGAAATACTTTAATAAATTTTCACAACATTTCAAGCAGGTGAATGATAGTCATAGACTACTAACTTCAAAAAAAGAGTATATATAAATGTACGTTCACACGCCATTAATCACAATTGACGATTATTCCTTTTAATTCGCTCGTTAAGTTGCCAATTTGCTATATTTTTTATTCATTTGACATAGCTAACGTATTGAATTTTCACTCACATATGCTATTTGTCGATAGCTATTCTATAGTAAATATTTTATATTATAATTTTTTTTTGTTTGAAGTGGACGTTGAATAATTGGAATCTTCTTCTATATAAACCTTAGCAGCTACGGTTCATAAATTGAAGTTGTTGTCACTAATGCGTGTGTTAAGCGTCTGGGTCTTAATGACTCGGAGCGTATAAAGCGGTTTTATCGTAAATAACGTGCCCTATACGATGTTACAGTTTACAATTGAATTGAATTGCTTAATTATTTAACTTTCATTTTATACTAGCCACTGAGCTAGTGGCGCAGGGGCACAAAGTGTGGTTGTGGTATCGAGCCCCACCCGATGATATTTAAATTTATATTTCCATTTCTTTGCTCTGGTGTCCACTCAAAGCGCGGCGTTGAGTTCTGCAACTCAACACGCAATGCTTCCAAAATTCAGCGGAAAGTGAGGAACGGAGTATTTTAACGCTAGGTTCCCTCTTCCTACTTTACTGTGTACGGGATACATCGTGAAGCTGATTTAATTTTAATGAAATTTACACTATTTATATAAACTCTTTGTAAGTCAGTTCCATTGGAAAAAACGTACGCATTGGGTAAATACAATTGCATAACAATATAATATAGTGTAACAGAAATATCTCGAGCGAAAGCTACGAGATCAAAAAGGATTAAGGTCACGTATGTTGTATAATATAAAGTGGACGCAGATATGCCGTTTTCGTGACTTAGATATGAAACTGATAGCAATATATGTTATTGCTAAATGTTGAAAGAATGAATAGTTTTAACTAACATTTAAATCAAAATATCTTTCGCAATAAAATATTTATTTATATAATATACTAGTTGCCCGCCCGCGGTTTCCCCCGCGTGAACTATGTTATTATTAATTTCTGTCTCCATGACTACGTCCTAGTTACGTCTATGCAAAATTTGAGGCTCCTAGCATTTGTAGTAACGAAGTTTCATACAAACTTTCGACCCCAAAAACAACCCCTTAGAAGTCGAATATTTCCTATAAATAACTCCTATGCAAAATTTGAGATTCCTAGCACAACCTGAGATTTAGTGACCTTTCGATTTTATATATATAGATAAAAATGACACGTAATTAATTATTTGCGAACAGGAAAAAATATAAAGATGCCATTAATCATTACGTCGCCTTAATTGACATTTAGAATGATATAAGCATAAAATTTCTTCCATCAGAAATCCAAGTTCGGTTTCAAGTTCTAACAGCGCCAGGAACTGTTTAAATCATGCGCGTGCGCCGAAAATAAACTGCACTTCTCCTCGACGTAGTGTAAATCCGACTCTAATCTACTACCCCTCTATCTTGTTAATATATAAATATCATTGCTACTATATCGTCGTCTGACAGTATGTGCCACCGCCGCTGTCATAACATTGACATTGGCATGTAGAAGGCTAGGCAGAGGGTTTCTAGTGTTAAGACACTCCGCTTCCCACTTTCCGCCGAATTCTGGAGGTATTACTTGTTGAATGGCGGCTCTCGCTATGTCTCGACAACAAAGCTAAGACATGAAAATATTCATATTTAATTTCCTCCAGTGGAAATCGAACCTACAAACCGTCGCGTTTATGGCAACACGCTTATGTATCTGTGCCTCGACTGGCTTCATTCTTTTGTTAGTATATTTATATATTGATAATATAATATTAATGTACCCATTGTCGTCGTCACCTTTCGCCTTTTAAATGATTACCAATTATATCCAGTTAAACGTAGAAAAATTCAGGTGATATCAGTTAATTCAATTATTAATTAAAAACGCTTTATTATGATTATTTTATTAATGAATTTTATTAACTTTATATTCTGGAATGTATTTGTTATTTGCAATATGTGACATTTCGATTGCAATATACATTTATCTATCCATCCAATCTAATAAAAATAAAAAAAAATAAAAAAAGGAACAGTTAAAACACTTCCGTTCCCCACTTTTCGCCAAATTCTGGAGGCGTTATGTCTTGAGTAAGCAAACTCAATAAATATTTTGCTCGCGTGAGAATCGAACCCACCACCTGTCGCTTTTACAATCACACACTTTTTCCCCTACGCCTTAAAATCCAAAAATATATGTACGAACATTATAAACTAACGAGTCAAATCAAAAACAATGCGGGTGACAGGAAACGAGTAGTTCATCTTTAATTATATACTTCGATAGTGGATCTCAGAACTAATTAGGAACTTGCCTTAAAAACATTATTATACTATAATATTCTAGAGCTTTTAGTGATTTTCCGTAATTTAGTTCTAAATTCCGTATTAAAAATGATTCCGCCATTTGATGACATAAAAGTTATTGGGTGTCTAATAGATTGAGATAAAGGAACAGCCGTCTGCTTTACGTGCCAGGGATTGCAGTCATAGTGATACATTCCCAGCCGGTGTTACCATATATCTTATAGAAAAGCTTAGTTTTAACCATTGTGTGTTAACTATTAAATAATTAACTAAATTAAATAGATTGGAAAGAAAACTATTGTTTTTTATGTGTATATTTAAAATTATTTTTTCTTATTAAATGTATTTAAAAAAAATGTTTTATTTAAAGTTTCTACATCAATAAATTTGTAATGGGATTTCTTCATCAACTTTTAATGGATGAGTTCTGTAATGTTTAATTTAAGTTACTCTTATATTTTATAGTTAAAGTCTAAACACTTTATTTAAATTATTAAATTTGCATATATATTTATTTTTATCATAGGACAATGTTGCTAATGATTCGACAGCTGCTTCTGTAGTTTTTACCCATAGAATTTATTTACATGTCCCTGCTTAGAATAGTTATTTTAAAATAGTATATGCCTTCGGGAAATATCGTAATTAAAGTTAATTATATAAGTGTACTCCATTAAGAGTTTCACATTTTCCTATAAAATACCAGAACTTCACCAGTTTCTTCAGAAATTCTTTGATTTATGGTACAAAAGTAGCTCAAAAATGTAATTTTATATTTTTTACATAAGCCAATAAGTCTTTAGTACATACTAAAGTAAAGAGACATAGAACTATTCTTATATATGTATATGCTTATACTATGTCCACATTTCTATATATTCTGAATAGCTCAATTGCAAAACCTATCTTTCAACTTCTTAAAAACTTTAGCAAAACTTGCATCCATACCAACACCTTAGCAAGACAACTTATATAATACGTAAATCTTATATTGATATGACGTCCATCTATAGATATCTCTCGAGTGTCTGCCAGCGGGCGGAGCCAGCACGCTGCCAAGTATGGCGGGCGCGTTAATGTACGCGCACTGTCTGTATGTTTTTATTGTGGTCTGTACGGGCGTCGGTGCTATTAGACAGTCTATGCATGGACGCCACACACATAGCGAAATGTCAGACATACTGGACTCATATGTTGTATTATTTAAATTGATGTCATGTCGGTATGTTCGTTTGTAGAGTTAGAGCTGCAGTTGGTTTATCAATAATGATGAAGATCAGACAATTTCTTCAATTTGGTTCAGGTTTCTTCAGCCAGACTTCAGGATACCATAGAAATTAATAGCAGTAATTAGATGTAGCAATTAAATTGAAGTTCAGAAAAGAAGATTTATCGTAAAAATATGAAAACTGGCTTTAAAATGTAAGTAAATTCACGACAAATCGCTTGTACATGTAAATACGTATTTTTATCAAAATATCCATATATATAATAATATTTCAGTGTACTGATAACTACGACCTGACTATCTACAGACGTGAAAGAAACACCTGCCGACTTTAGTTTAACTGTCATTGGCCTTTCTAATTTTATTGGATACGTGCATGCAATTTTAATTTTGCAACGAACACCCACGTCGGTTTGTTTTCCGTATTCGATGCGTTGATACCGAATTTGCAAAACGTTTTTATGTCGAGACATATTGAAATTAAATTTGTAGATTTGAAAACTGATGTACCTATGTATATAATTTATTTTACATAATTTAAGAAATATCGAAAATGTAAAGTAAAAAACAATAAAAATGTAATTAATCACACTGTAGCTATAGATTATAAATATTTCAAATCTAATAATGATTATTGTTACAAATTGAAAAAAACAAACAGTATATCAAATCAGAATCCGAATCAAGATGGAGTAACAACCAGCAGAACAGCCAGCCAGCCAGATCAGACGCATGTGTGGCATTTCGGCCTCTACACAGATTAAAATAAAGACCAGGGGATTATTTGCAGAACTTCGTATACATTATGTACGTGGAAGGGCCCCGTCATGTTTTATTTATTCGCGGCGGATCTGTAATAGAGTCGTGCCGTGAGAGCGGCCGGCACGTTTTTTGTAGACCGTAAGTCCCTATATTGAGACGTCTTTGGATGCTGTCTTGTTGCTTGTCCGTACAACATCCGACATGGGCGAGACACTTATTTTTTCATGTACATGTTTAATATTGTATGAAATAACGTTGTTTTGCGATGAAATGTCATTAAATTGATCGAAGGCTTTCTAATTAAATGTATAACCTTAATCTTCTATTATATTTTCCAAAAAACGAAACAACTTAACCTTTAACAACTAGATGCACCTAAACGAAAATATCATAAGACCTAAAGAAAAATCTCGCAAGAAATTCGAAAGATATATCCTTGTCGTCGGATAGCACCTATTCTTTGTCACAGAAACAGTCAACTCGACGAGGATATTAAAAATCCATTCATCAGACTACGAGCAAAAAATAAGAATTCAGATTCACACTCGAACACTGTGGCTACGAAATCTGGAGAACGAGGAGGTATTTCCATCCAGCCCCGCCCGCTGGGGTGGCGGGGTCTCCCGTTTGACAGGAAATGATTGTCTAATATTGGCTTTGTTATAAGGTTCCTCTTTAGGGATTTAAGCGTACCTTTTCAGACGTTTCGTAAATCGATTTTAGTAACAGAAAATGGCCGAGATAAATGCATTCGTTTTTCTTACTTTGCACAAAAATAAAAATATATATTAGACAATTTATCGCAGTCTAACATCATCATGTGATGACTTTATGGTTGGATAAAGAAACGTAGATAGTAATAAATTACTAAAGAATTTCGGGTCAACGGCCGCTCCTAGGCGAGTGCGCTACGATTTTTTTTAACACCCCCGGTCATCATAACAAAAAGTCACCGCGTGTGTTCTTTGAAATACTCGTACATATATACTGTAGAGTTTTATTTTCAATAAAATTTATTATTGCGATATCTATTTCGGCATAGCTTTCGTCTACACCGGTAGAGAATAGAGATTACCAACGGAATAGTCACACACCATGAATAACAAGAGTGTGTGGGCTCGGTGCTGACGTGTTTGTGAAATACAGGCCAATTCAACAAGAATCCGTTAGTTTTTTAATCCCACGAGCTGATAAATTATGTTTTTCGTCCAAAGTGTATCATTAGTCTGTGACGATGTTTATATGTATGTTTTATGAACATGAGTAATTGTATTTTAAACTTTTATATTACGTTTGTTTTCTTATGTATAATCTATATTTATTTTATTACTTTGATTGTCTATTGGGAAAACACTTAATAAGAGAAATATGTTGTTTTTTTTACAATTAACTGATTTAAGCAATACATATTGATCAATTGGCAGTACCTAATTGATTTCAGCGTTTCCAATTCGATATACGACCACAAAATATTTTGTTGAAACAGCAATAATATGAAATTCGCATATTGCGATTTCGACTGTAGATAACAGAAATAATGGGGTTCAAAAATGAAATTAATTCCAGGTTGATGATTTCAAATTGAAAAGTCACATCGGCTCGCGCCATAATTCATGATCCTGAAACGCGTCCGGGCGGCTGTGTCGGACGCGGTGGCTGCAGGGTTGCCGATTTTGTAACTTTATATTCAAATTTGAAAAAGACGTTTGTTTGTAGTATTAAAAAAATATATTTAGAGAATATTGTAAACATAAATAGACTTTTGTTGGAAAGTAGAGGGAAACTAGAGTTAAGATAAGATATTTTCTTCCACACTTTTCGTTCAATTTCCAAGACATTCAGAAGCAGAACTCAATGCCGTGCTTTTGACTTGTTACCAGGCTGGAGAAATAATTCGTTCCCTTAAGAGATAATCAAATCCACAACCTTCGTGTCAAACACTACGATGCTACATTTTAATATTAAGTTATCCAAACATTTAAGATATCAAGCACAGTTTAATTTTACCTAAACATTATATACATTTTGAAATACAAGATCTAAGTGTACCCCAATATGCTTTATCGTTTTGCCTTAATATCATCCTGGGAACATTTTGGTCAGTTAATATTGAAACATACATTTTCATTATAATGATAAGCAATTTTTTATATTAAATACCGTTATAGTATTTACACAACAAACATCAATGGTAGTAATTCTCTTCCGACATTGTTTTTAATATTTGACATCCCCCTGTCCCCTAATGTAATAGGGTTAATATATCAAAATTATGTAAATATTTAGTGTCAACCCTAAGCTCATTGTCACAGTCCTTTGTCGGAGGTCTTTCTGCTTCACCACGCGCGATATCTGCTAGAATATACATGAACGCGTACAACTGTAGTCTTGCTTAATTTTAAGTATAGCTATATCCTATTATGTATTATCTGTTGAAGAAAATTACTTACATTTGTATGTTAGAGAAGCATATAATATGTAGCTATAATAACTTTACTACAGACGTGGGCAAAGGTTAGCTTAATTTTCGAGCTATAATAGCTATTTTACGAGTGCTTTTGAGAACTATCGCTAACTAGAATTTGAACTCATACCATCGACATTGAGACCACATATTTCAATTATAGTACACTGGACTATCACTACTATATCATACGGTAAACATATTTCATTCTCAACTAATTGAGGACGTCGATTGTATTGGATTGTGAGTGGAAAACTATTTCTAAATATATGTAGATATATAAATACCGAGCAGCGCTCATGTTTAATGCAGTCGCTTGTCATGAACATTTGTCGGTCGCACTATTTCAAACCTTTCCACTCGTACCTACAAACTTCTTACCGCAATATGTTTTTGACGTTATATTAAACTTCACGCTATGTATTATTTTATATATTTTTCTATATATATGTTTTTTTTATCTATTTTACATTAAATATTTATAATTAAAACTAAAATTTTAGATATGCTGTTGATACTCGTATAATTAATAATATTACTTTTCAAATTAAAGTTTTGAAATTTCGTTACTAAAGTCTAATATTAAGCTTAATCAATTTTACAATCTTATCAAATTATAATAACTAACGGTTATAAATTAGATAATTACGTCAAAATAAATTCAGTAGGTACATAGCGCTCCGCTATTGTTCTACGAAGCCACCGGACCAAATTAATTCCGAGCCAAGGTTTTTATTTCAACAATCTCAACGACGTTGAAAAATATGAACGGCGTTACATGTTAATCCAACTAATTATTGCCCCTACGAGTTAATTAGAAAAAGCCTCGTAAATCATTTCATCCACCAGTCCAAGGTATGCCGCGAGGCTATCAAGGAAATACAATAGAAATATTTCCATCCTTATCCAATGTCGATATTTAATGAAAGTAGAAAAGAGAAAGCATCATTCGCGCGTACTGGCGGAAAACGAGACCATGATTTGCTTGCACGAAAATTCTATAATAAATCATAATAGTTTTAGACAGACGGAGGGTAAAAAAATGAACCAAATTCGAAAGTGAATTATAAGGCACGACGAGGTTAGCCTGTTATTAGACCAATTATGTTATTATGTTTGCCGTATCTAATCCGAAAAACTAAATTGGAGTCGGCCGCTGCCGGCGAATGTTCGATAGGTTCAATCATTTCTACTTGTGGGTCGCACGAAATTCGTTGCGGAAGCAATAAGAAACACGTAAATTCCAACCAAATTGTACAATAATATATGGCTAGGTAGCGTAAGGCGAATTTTCGATCGATATTACGAAAAAAACTGGGGTACCATTACATTGGGACCCCATTTCGCTACGGTTCATAATTTGGGACAAATTAAAAAGGGTGATCTGTTGCCAGCACTATATAGTTCACGTTTTAAAACCCCTCGTCCTTAATATCCTTCACTTATGTCATAACTCATATGACCGTAATTGAACGATACGTACAGACGTCCAGAGTTCATTATATTACCATACTTATATCTAAAAGAAAAAAGTCCATATTAGTGCAACCGATAAGAAATATTGCGTGAAGTACTGCCTTCTACAATTTGTAGCTTCAGCATACATTGCACTAAAACAGGTTTATTCTTTAAAGTTACGAGCACGTTTTGTGTTTTCATTTAAAAACGCGGTCCTATTGTGATATCAAAATATCAAATATGAATACCAAATAAGGGCTGGACAAAAGAAAAACTGCCATATTTTTAATTTATGCATAAACGAGTACATGAAAAAGTAATAATAGAAGCGTGTTTAGTAAATATATTAATGTAATAACTCTCTCAGGGTATACCGAAGTTCGGGGGTCTGTGTTCTAAAATTTCACGGTAGATACGTCTTTTTGACGGCGTGAAAAATAAAACATCTTCATTACTACGAATGGTTACGGTTTTCAAGTTGATTTCGGTTTTCATTATATATGTATGTATATGAATATGACTTCATTAACTTGGCTATCTTTGTCATCTGACCACTTTCAATTAAAATGTTTTATTATTTTGATTTTTTCTCGTTCATAAAATATTGTTATTTCAATGGAAAGTGGGAAACATCGAGGTCTTAGCATTAGGTTCCCTCTGCCTATCCTGCTAAGTGAAGTTGAGAAAAAAAAAATTGCAAATAGATCATACTATAGTGTATAAACTAGTAAATATTACTACATGTAGAGTCAACGACTGGTAGTTTATGTTTCTTGAAAATATTTGCCTTGAAAGCGTTAACCTCTGTTTACTTATTATTATCAAAAGACTGACAAGTTTCAATAAATAATAACGGAACGATAAGGGGTATAAAAATAAATTATTTTTTTATTAATATTTGTTTTTAATAATTAACAATCAGTTAATTTTTATTAGTTCACATTTTACTTGCGTACGGGTTTTGATAAAAGCAATTTACTCTTTTATATGAGCTATTATATTGATAGTACTCTATCAAACATTGTAGAGATCCTTGGAATTACCACCGCAAGCCAAAATAGCGTATGATTTACAATCATCACTCATGTTTCTTTTAATAGACTACGTTACTACTACTTTAGTAACTAGTTCTTATCTTTTAATAACTATAACTAGTTATCATTTATCTTTAGTCTTTATTTAAAATATAAAGTTTACCATATATTTGTTTTTTATAAAGTTTTTAAATATCTATATATCTAATAATTGTCGTATTAATTAAATAGATTGCTATTACGTGGTTTGGATTCTTTAATTACTTTTCAATGAAAACAAGCTTTTAAATACTTTTTCTAAATAATATGTTAGGCACGACGTCGACATCAGTGGCGATGACGGAGAAAAGGAGCATAACTCTGAGTAAACAAAGAAATATAAGGCAAATATAATGGTACACCTATATATTAAAATATTAATATAGATGATCTACGTCAAAAGTCCGAAAGAGATAAACGTGTGCGTCATATTTAACGACTGAACTGAACTTGACCATAGAAGTAGGTACCTATGTTTCCCACTGCACTGACCCACTTATCAGCTCACATTTGACCGTATCGCCTTATCGAAGAGAATGAACTAACAGACGGCGGGTCACGAGATAAAGAGACGACGACTTTCTTATATGTATTTATTATTTTTTTATCTTCAATCATCTCTCTGATACGTCATGATTTTTTCCTAATTTTGGCTATTTAAAGTAGCTGGGAGCAAAGTGGCAAATGTCAAACACGCACTTGGTTGTGAAATCGAAAGACGGAAGACCTATGTATATTCTGACTATCATCTAAGATAGGAAAAATCAGAGAAAAATAACAGACAAACATCCTATACTATCCAAAAATTTATATTTTCATATATACCTGTTCTATCTATAACAGTATACATACATTATATAACTTTATATTTATAACATCTTTTTTTTGTTACAGGTAAGACCCGCATAGACCAACGCTAAAATCAACGGTTAAGTGGCGGAAACGAATTCGAAATTTAAATTACAATTTGCTTTTAGTGATCGTTTGTTTAGTCACGTGCCTGCCGTGCGATAAACAGTTCAATCCTGATTTACATAAAGTCGTATTTCAATTTCGCGCCACCGCATCGCGCTTCAAAGCTACCTATTCTCGTATTTTGGCGATAACTGAAATCAAAGGGAAGTCCTTTTTGTGGGACGCTCAAGTAAATGCGACGTAAGCGAGTCCCGTTTAAATAGGAAACTTAATGGATTGGGGAAGTGCTCGTCTATATATACTTAATTCTTTTGGTTCCAAGGCTATTCTAATTTTGGTTCACACAATTTTCATATTATAAATAGCAAACGTATAATTTAATTTTTTCACGTAAGAATTAAATATAAACTTTAATCAAGATATTAATTCGATAACAATCGTGTGAGCAAAAACGTATTTCCATAGCGTTTCCCGCCCATCCGTAGCGCAACGCTGCATTCACACGCACTCGGATAATCTTTCATGTGATCAGCCACATAGGCGCGTGTCCCGTCACTAGCTAATAACCAGCCATTTTGTAGAGCCGATACAGTTCGCATTCGTATTCGCAGTTAAGCATCATTTCGTCTGGCCGCGTTAAAAGCACTGCATGTTCGCACTCCCACCCGCCGCCCGTCGCCGGCACAACACTAGTACCAACACACGCCTAGCGCTGTATGAATCACGGGGCCGCGTGTGTGCGTGCCGCGCGCCGTGTCAGTGTGTTGGTGTCCCGCGCTGCACGCGCGCGTCTGTGTGCGTACCCGCTCGTGGCAGCTCTATGACGGCTCGTAGATTTGACAGCTAGCTCAATGCGAGCTCAGACGTCCATTATACGGAACACATACACCGCCCGGTGTCATATCGTGAAAATATTGACATTTTATTTACGTGCGAAAAAGACAGTGCCGCCAAAAAGTATACAGTGATATTTTTGACGCGAGTTTTCCCGCGAACTTGAACTTCGGTGTCAGTTCGTCCGATTGATTAGTGATGTCCCATACGAATATTTATTTATCATGATCGCAATTAGATGCGCTCCGATGAAAATAAGACTGAGGGGCAACGGCATGAATAAAATATCGCTGGCGGTTTGGTGGTCTCCGCTAGATAGAATGGTAGTTCTAGTCGACGAGAGGAAAAAATAAATTGGACGCTAATGGACCGAGCCGGAATACGACAGTTAATTATGACAAGAACGAGGTGATATTAGAAATTGTCGTAAATATTCGTATATAGTGATGTGAGGACAGCAAACATTAATCTTTTAAAAGTGCAAGTTTTATTTGACATTTTATTGCGTAGTATTTAGTAGCAGTTTTATTTATTTATTTATTAAACATAACTAGTTTGGTTGTAATCATTGCGATTGGATTAAGTGAATTATATTGGTGAGTTCTAATTGATAAATTTATTATTTGTAATTTAAATAAACCCAATTGTTATCTCCACTAATATGTTGCCAGACATCACTCATTACAATAAAAATTACCATTGCACAATTTTCTACACATATATGAAACAACGAATTTACATCATTTCCACAATCAATTAATCGAAAACCCAGACATATGGAAAAGCATGTAAAAAATTATTTAAAAATGCAAATGATACAAAACAGCTGTACCGATGTCGTCACTATCGTATAGTTGCATATGCTAAGATTAATACAGACATTTACACAAATAGACATAAATATAATACCTTTATGTATCGTCCGCGTTCGGTCGGAGCAGGTACCTTAGGGATGCGCGGTCATTTATCAAACTTCATTTTTTTTTAAATAAAAAAACAAAATAGAGTCGTCTCTCTCGAAGTTTTAGCACCGCCTTTTTTAAATTGCTAACAAAAAATATGTAACAGTTTTTATTTAACTATCGATGAATGGTGATTTCGTAAATGATTATTATTAATATAATATTTCTGATTAAATAATTAATATAGATGTTAAAAATATTTATAAATAGGACTTACTTAGATTTAGAAATGTTTGCACCAGCGCTCAAGCAAAACGCACTAATATGGCCGTTTACATCACTCATTGTAATAGATATTATCAATAAATGTCTTGATACTGTTTAGATATTAACTTAACAGATGGTATTTACTTAACCAATAAATATAATAGGCCTGTGATAAAATTACCATAAGTTAGCGTAGAGGTAGCGTCGCCGACGATAAATGCATCGTTAATAGCCCGCTTTAAATTTTATCTCTTATCATTTTCATTGCAATCAATTAGTATTTTTTAAATTAGGGACAAATTTTTATGTAAAAAAACTAATTTACAATGATTTTCATTATTGAACAATATTTAAATTTTGCTTATAAATATTTATTTATGTCAATTTTCAATTTGTTTAGTAATTAAAATGTTAATAATGTTAAAAAATATTCGTGTTTATTGTTTTTTACGTCAAATAAAAAAGATTCACATAATGTAAATATAAAATTTGGATAAATTGAAAACTAACAAACCAGCATCAGCAACATTTTTGAGTCCAATCTTTTTTTGAGTATTTTTATAAAACACTACACAAAAAACTAACTATAAATTATTATAATAACATCTATAAATACTCACAAAGTACATAAAGTTATTTTTTAAACGAAAATAAGTATATTTCAATTTGAACACATTTATTTGAGATAAATATTGATTTTTAAAACTACGCCATGCGTAAAACAAACGTTCCAATACCATTCAGTATATATTCATAATAATATAATATGGATCGAATAAATAGGCGTAACAATAAAATTTTGTATAAACGTGATAAGATCATTTAAATTCGACTCTACTATGTTCATTGTTCTTGTTTAGCATTTGAATGAGAATCCTCATGATCGTCATGCTTAAAAATATTTCAAATATTTGCTCTATTCAAATAGCTGAAAAGCTGTATAAAGTAAATTGTGAGGCCAGTAGCGCAGGGTCCCGCGAAAGGTTGTGGGTTCGTTTCCTACTTGGGGAAATGGAACTATTGAAAATTTAGGTTCTTCGCTCTGGTAACGAGGCAAAGCGCTGCGTTGAGTTCTGCCACTCAACACAATGCGGAAGTGAGGAACGGAGTGTTTTAACGCAAGGTTCCCAGGTTCCTTCTGCATACCCGACGCTATGCTCGGTATATAGCATGAAGCTAAAAAAGTAAATTGTGATACTATGTCGTATAGTTAGATGCTTTAAGAACATAAAATAAGGTAACAGCTTTGCATAACATAAGGTATTCTTGATAGTTTCGGGGTAAATAGAAGTACGGGGTAAATAACACATGGGGTAAATAGCACACACTTAATAAATTAAAAAAGAATGTAAAAATCAACATATTTAATTAATTCCCTTGTTTAAATGAAATATTTGAATACTTAAATCAGGCAAAGAAAGCTATACGTGATTAAATTCAATCAGCAAACCAATTTAATAATTTGTATCACATTTCTTGTTTTCATATTAAAAATTGACTAATATAAAATGTAGAGTAGACTAAATTAGTAATATATAATCCATTATCGATATTAATAGTGTATATAAAAAAAAACATACGACGTAAATAAATCAATTACTTGTATCTGATAAAAATCAACTTAATTAAACCAGTTTTCTTGAGAGAAATTTACATAGCCTACAAATATAATTTGGACAGATATAGGGCAAAACTTGTTGATTTATCATTTTGGTTATAGAAAAATTCTTTCTCATACTAATCATGTACCTATGTATATATTAGTTTTCTGTTGCTGAGTTATTACAGCTATTTATGTCGGATTTAACATTTAAATTAATATTCTTTATGTGGTTTTATTAATAAATATAATGAGGAGGTTTAGTTTTACATGTGACATAGCGCCTTGTAAAGTTCTTCTTAAAAAACAGCATTTCCACTTAACAGAGGGAACCAGGGAACCCAGTGTTAAAACATTCCGTTCCCATTAAGACACTTTCGTTCCCCACTTTCAGCCAAATTCTAGTTCTACTGAAAAATATTTGAACAAAATGTATATAAATGTGCAATACTAAAAACAATTAAATAATAGACAAAATTTAAAGTGGGAGGTTTTCAAGTGGCCATTACTCTAACGGTCTCTTTCACCGCTATCTAGTGCTGACCATCGTGAACTGCTTTTTTTTAAACTGCCTTAATAAAGTGAACAGCATGTAAGATTTTAATGCTCTTACAGAGATTTGGTTGATGCGATAATACAGCGTGACCGCGCGCACGACTTTCTATGAAAACTGGAGAAATCATAGCGGCTTTTTCTTACGAATTTGGTATGCCCTTTACACTATTGTTGCGTAACTAAGAAAGTCGTATCTAAACTTTGATTTAGGTTCTACTGTTGTTAAATTTACATAATGTTTGAAACGATTTTCGACTACTAATTTATAGTGGATTTGAAATGGCTTTTAGCTGTTAAAAGAAAGGTTTGTTCGTATTTTCATGTTATTATGGTTTTCGTGTAATTTTTAGGGGTTAGACTATTTTGAACAAGAAGACGAACTAAGATTTATATAGGAAATATATCTAGCTTTAGTAAATAGTTATAGTACATTGCTACGGTTTTTTCACTAATATTAGACAAAACTATGATTTATTTTTTTTATATGAGTAAAAGCTTCAGCTTACGCTGAAATTAAACTAAGTTAAAATAAAGTTTTAATTCCCTAAATACATGTAAAAACCCGTAAATATATTAAAAAGCCTATAAATTTACATAGCAAACGAAATGAAATAATTACATACGCCTAATTTGAAACAAAGTTCTATTAATGCTTGTCGGTATCCACTATCGCATCTCATTAAATATTTTAATGAATCGTCCATTATCATTACTATCAAACAGAAATATCGCTAGCTACTTATTAAATTGTATCTACATTTCATTCTTCTAAAATTTACATCAAGTTTCACCGAACACCTTTCAGTTAAGTAGGCAATTTAAAAGGGAATTGAATATAACTCCTTTTTAGGTTCTATAAATGGTTCTACTATAACGCTCCAAAACATCTGTTTTTTTTATCAGCCACTTACAAGGTTGCATTAAAAAGGTTACAATAAATAAATCAGCTTCATGCTGTATCATGTAGGGTACGCAGAGGGAACCTTGAGTTAAGATTGTGTTACCCTGTCTGTCCGAATTTTTCGACGCAGTGTGTGTTGAGTAGTGGAACTTAAAGCTTTTTCCTTGGTGCCAGAGCGTAGAAATAAAAATATTAATAAATAAATAATTCATGCTCCCGAGTAAGGATTGAACTCACAGCCGTCGCGTTACCAATTCCCTTGTGCTCCTGTGCCATGAGGGTCTCAATTTCCAGAAGATAAATTGCTAAATAAAGATAATAATTCGATATTAACTTTGACATGCGAAGTCGATGAAATTAATGTGTATTATAGGCCCGTAACGCCCGGCCGTTTGTTAAGGGAATTTGTAAAATTATCGACGAACCGCATATCAATTATAGCGGGCCAGTGTTATCATTTTATTACAAAACTGAATGAAACAGGTTATAAGATTTGGTTTGTTTTATTTTTTCTTTGTTTTCGATAGCAGTAAGTGGTGGTTTGAGCTTTCGTATATAATTTAAGATTTTAGTTTTCCTTGTTTTGTTGTCCATATTGCGATGAGCACAAAAAACTAATAATTGTCATTTAATATGACGTGCGCTTAATGATTAACAGTTTTAAATTAACATACCAAAATAAATTATTTATATGAGAAAATTTAATTTTAAACATTTATTTGTTAATTATCATAATATTATTTAAATGATTATTTTTTGTGGATATACTCTACCCACCACTATAGCATAAATATTTCTGCAATAGGTATTTGATGATAACCCAAGTACTCGAGCTTAGGTATTTCTTTTTAAAATCCGTTGTGAAAAAGGGAATATAGTTTCATTTACGTACATACATCCTAACACACACAAAAAAAACATGTATGTATATATAGTATTTATTAGATATAATATACTTATAGGTAAGTGGGTGAATGATATAGGTAAGTATGTGGATAAATATGAGGACACTTACAAGTTTCACAACTACAAAACATTTCTTGAGGTATTAGGTTCAATTTCTGCCCATGGAATATTTAATATCTTAATTTTTTCAATGTGGGAATGAGGCTAAGCGGGGCGTTGAGTTCCGCATTCAACTCGCTGTTTTCAGAATTTGGCGGAAAATAGAGAACGTGTTTTCAGTAGGTTCCCAGGTTCCCTCTGCCACCCTCCGATTTGCGGGATAAAGCGTGAAGGTAAAAGATATTATTGTTTTGAAGAATATTTCCTTAACAATTAGGTAATTTATTTATCGAAGTCAGTATAGTAAACGTGCGTGGCAGATAGATTGTCCACAATTTCTCTAATGTAGGTCAACAGCTAACGGGTTACGATGGGAAACAGATTTATTATTAAAAAAAATATTTCATTATACATTATATTAATTATGGCGTTTAACATCGCTTTATTGTGTCTTTGTAATGTAGGCGTTTGAACTTTTGTTTCGTAATTAATATATTTTACATGTGAAAATGAGGCATGAGTCTTGACAATAATCTTATTTCATATTTATTTTTTTTAGTTACCCCTATATTTCGCACATAGCAGGGCAGACAGATGAAATCTGGGAACGTAGCGTTAAGAAACTATGTTCCTAATAAGACACTTCCGTTATCTACACAAAGATAGTTAAATATAGGTATATAACAATAAAGCCCATTAAACGCAGTGGGACTTTGCGGGTTCGATTCTCACTCGAGGTAGTTAATAATTTACCTACTTTTGTAAGACAAAGCTCGGTGTTGAGTTTCGAGATTCAACACGAAATGTGTTGAATTTGGCCCAAAAATAAAAGTTGAGTGAAAAGAATTCATACAGGTTATTTTTTTACCCTACCCTCAGACACCTTAGAAAATGATAAAATATGGAATTTATTAATGTCTTAATTGAATTGTAGACATTATCACAATTTTAATAGTTGGACGGTTAATTAAGAAATACATACATATACCTATATCTAGTTTATTTTTATAAATATTTATTATAATAACTCTATCTATAGAAATATATTTAATTCATGATATTATGTGAAACTGTTATAGAGTAAAATAAAACAATGGTATAGCCATACCTAATTAGATAGGCTAAATGTCAAGAATTTCAGTTGGAACAAGCCGTTGGGGAACATTCTATTGCGAGTGTTTTAGTTCCGATAGAATTAAGATTTAAAAATGAATGTATTTTTAAAATGTTAAATACGACAGTTTGTACTTGAATATATATTTATATATACTTAAGTTAAGCATTATTGTAAATAGTCTATTGCATCTAATTTTAATTAAAAAATCTGAATAAATTTAAGCAAAATTTTAAGGAGTTTTTAATTTGCATTAAAAACCTTTTAATTCATTTTAAATATGTATGTGCTAGGTAAATATTATTTTATAATAAATTTGAGCTTGTTACATTATAAAAATACATATAATACTAGGTCACGTAATTTGAAGAAAGACATATATTTAGTTTTATTCCTATTTTCAATCTTACTAAAAAGATTATTTAAATTAAACGTTGTTCTTGTTCTACAATCGGTAGTATCGATAAAAACAGACCCAAATTACAGTGATAGCTCCCGGCGGTGATTTAAAAGTATTGTTTTGTTTTATATGCTCTAAAATAAATAAATAAATTAAAAGATAATTATATGCTAAATCTATAAAAACCTAAAACTTTATAATTTGGCGTTGAGTTATGCCATTCAACACATAATGCCAGAATTCTGCGGTAAGAAGGAAACGGGAACAGTGTCCTAACACTGGTTTTCCAGATTCCCTCTTACCTTGCTATGAATCTAAAGAAAACTATGAATGAAACAATAAAACGGTTAAATAAATTCTATACAAAGTTCAAATTTCAAAAACCACTTGTATGTCTAATAATTTCCTTGTCTTCTTCAAAATAAGGTTCTTTATATTATAGAGGACGGATTTTGTAATCTGTATTCGAGTTTTATGTCGCTTTTATGGCGCTGCACAACAATAAAAAACACCTTTTTCACTTTTATTGCTTTAACATTGATGTTACATTTTGAGTATAACGCATAATCGTATTGCTTATAATTCAATTTAGTTTATTTTGATCCTATAAAGTTATGATAGATTAATATTTTAATTGTTTTTAGGGTTCCGTAGATACCTTAAAAGGTAAAAACGGAACCCCAATTAATATCAAATTATTTAAGAGATACGATCGTTTATGCATCGATTTTGCTGCATTTTGTAAGAAACTCGCCACGGTACAGTTATGAAATTTGGCAGGAAGTGAAAACTTACTACATAAATAAAGGAAAAAGATTCGAAAGATCATCATCTATTAATATAAGTTTAGTAAGTTAAGTAAGTACTTGGTAAGTTTGGTCCTGCTCGCACTAAGCCGGTTTATTGTTGTTATTTTATTGACATATCATCAATTCTGAATTTCAATCTGGAAATTCTTCTGGTATAGTGCTAATTATCATTTTTATAACGGCATTTTATTCATATTTATGACATTTTTTCTTTCTACTACCTATTATTATTCCACAGCTAAATCTAATCGGTATTAAATATATTGTTCTTTAACCCAAGTAAGATGTCGTGATCTAAAATTTCTCTTACATTGTTTAATTATACATATGTATATATTTTCTTATATTATCCAGATTCGACATTTACATCTGGATAGTATATTTCTTAATGACGTACCGCAGTACGTTTGTTATTGGAGTGTAGTACGATGCCAAAACATAATAAGCGAGAGCAGTATCAGTTAAAGTGCGCTATTGTATTTATTTGTTATTATACTTGAATTAGTTTCACTTTGGTTGTTATTTTAACTGAAATTTAAACGTCTATTTTAGTATCATATTTTACCATCATATTTAAGTACTAATATATATAAAAGTAGATAAGTTAACTTCATTGTTCAGTTATTTCGAGATTTAATAATTTCTTTTAAAGCTGTTATGTTTCTAAGTAATATCATTATTTTTATGATTTTTCTAAATATATAGAAATCAGGTTATTATAGAAACATACTATATTTAATAGTTCAATATTATTTATTTGATACATGTAGCAGTTTTTTTTTTTAACGATGCATTCACAAAGTGTTATAGGTACACTAAGGCACTTTAGTTTCACTTTATATGTATTATAGCTTACTGCATTGAAAAATAATAACAATGGCTTGCAATTAATTTTTCCCTATCATTCTGAAACATGTTCTATAACGTGTTTTGAATAAAAACAACGTAAAGCATTGTTTTTATAAATTTATTTATATTTTTTTATTCATATATACTTATATCGTTGATTGTTGAGTGTAAAACAAAACGAATAAAGATCTCAATTTTTTAAATTAATAATTAATACCTTTTTAATGATTTAAATTCAATGTTTTCAAACAGAAGACTACTAGGATATGTTCGCTCTGCCTATCCTGCTATATGCGGGATACAGCGTGAAACTAAAAAAAAAAAAATATGTTACAGTTTAGCCCAATATATAGTTAAGAAGATATCAATTTTAATGGGGACATGCAACGGAATGATAATAATTATTAACGCCCCGTGGAGCTCCAACGGGTTGATAAAGGCTTAGTTTTCGCATTAGGCTAATATTATTAAAATTATTTTTTTCAACGTAATTCTAGCAGTATAAAGGTGAACTTTGTTTTATTTTAATTTGTATTACGTTCATATTTAAATTGTAATTTGCTATTAATATGAGAAAGATTTTCAATCTGTCAATTATCGTGCTTCTTATGAAATGATGTTTGTTTATGATGTAATAACCTTAGGTACATACGAGTATATCTAAAATAAAAATCTAAAATATACTTAATAATATAAATTAACAAAACCGTATGTTTGTTTCGACATTGTCTTGCCGCGCCTATTGTTACGTTGCACCTGAACAAATAAGAAAAAAGTTAATAAGTCTGTAATAAGTGAATAATTTCTTTAATTATGGCATGGTCATTATGAATGCTTATTAATTATCGACTTACCTGTTTAATTTAAATAGACAATCTATTCATGGGGCTCAGGCCGTCGTAGAGTATTGGCACAGCTTGTGAGTGGCAACAGTTGTGGATTTGATTCCCATTCTGGGGATTGAATTATCTATTCTTATTTATTTGCCGCTCTACTAACAAGACTAAACGCGGCATTGAATTCAGTTGGGTGCTGATCTCTCACTTTCACGTAGTATCTAAACTAGGTGTTTAGATTTAAAACAGGATAGGTCTCTTCTGCCTATCCTGTTTTATGCGGGATTGAGCGTGAAGCGAAAAAATATCTATTCACGGTCCAGAATGTCTTAAACAAAAATCATATGCAAATAAAATATTTTACGACCACTCAAAATTATAACTTGTTTCTAAGTAGATGAATATTCATTTAAAAGCTATCTGATATGCCAAATTTTCTCCTAATTATAATAAACACCGGACTGGTCTTTGCAACGAAAATATCGTATTAATTAACCAGACCCAATATAAATCTAGATTAGATTCTTTTGGAATTTAAAATATTATTTTTATCGTAACGACTTAAATCAGATTAGAAAGTCAGATAGAGGAGTAACGTGACCTGTTTTATTTAGATACAGTTATATATTATAAAATATTTATATTAAGTATTTAATATTTCATCAAAGTCTATATAATAAGTAGTTATGTATATGCAATAATAGATTATTATTATAAACAATACTATAAAAAATCGTTTTCCTTTGCAAGTTTTTTACTAGCAACCTCCTAAAAAACACGCCTCGCTCTAGTAATACACACACCTTTATTTCTTATTTAATTATTACATACCACAGGAATAGTAATTAAAGAAATATATTGAATAAAAGGGCTGTTGGACTAATAACTCCATTTATTTTTATTACAAATACATATTTCAATAATTCATGATTGGAACTTTGATGTGTTATTTTGCTTTGCTATATTACTATATTTGATAGGTAACCTTTAACCTTTAGATTTTAACTGAGTTCTGCAAGAAAAGGAGTGTTTTTTTATCTCACTGACGATTTTTTTTTATTTAAAAGCTGGTGCTCCCCATTTTAATTTCGTTCATTTCTGATGATGGCATCCATGAGAAGAACACACAGATCTTAAACTTCTCTTTTTATCGGAAAGCATACACTTTAAGGGTAGTTTGATGGAAGTTTGGTTAGGTTCTGATTATGGGATCCGACTGTAATTGAAGAAGTCGATATTTTTTTATTAAAAATTGTGATATTAAAAAAATCTATAGATATACCTACGGCTTTGAATTCAGTCATACAGAAATAATAATTATGAGTTTAATACATTTTTTTTTAATTCAACTATATTATTATAGGATTTAAACGGCTTTTCTGATTTGCGATATTAAACAAAGCTTACATCTACTTTATATTTTTTCTAACCAACCACGAATAGGCGTAGTGATGTGCCGCGCGAGGTGTGCCGCGATAACTGCGGCCAAGCACGCAACCGCTCCGCCCATCCTCACGCAGACCAGCGCTGACTTTGTTTTGCTTTTCATATAACGATTCTAACGTTAGAATAGCTTATTATATTCATTAATTTTGGATGTAAACGTTTTGAATTTTGATATGAATGGTTATATATTATATATTAGAATTATTATATATAGGTTTTTGCATATTTTATATGAATTATTTTAACGGCACTTTTTTATTTTGATATGTTGAGTAATGGCATTTGTTGAATATTCGTATGTTCACCAAATGTAATATATGAATATTTTTGTTAGATTGGCGTTCCAACTTTCAATGTCAATTATTATTTTGATTAGACTAGGATAAAGACTATTTTGTAAATCTTTTTTTACTATACAGTTATATATAATTGTTTTACTTGACTTGTTTGGTTTAAAATTTGAATATAACTTCAATTAAATAACGCTGCTAACACTCTTACTTACTTACTTATTACTTCTTAATTTTCATATTGCATAATGCCTGAAACATTTTTAATACTAAAGACAAATAAAGAAATGTAATTATAATATGCGATCAAATAAACGTCAAACCAACAGTAACCATCCATATATATTTCATACATGCATGTGCCGACACTGCAGTGGGATCCGGACGCGTCAATGCTAGTCAAATGTCTAATAGAGTCCAAGTGCAGACGCAGAGCACTTGATAAACGGCGGCCATCACTGAGCGGCACGGCCTATTATGAGAGCGTGACGTCACCGCCCCGCCCCACCTCCTTCAATCAAACCGGGAACCCTCGTCATACCCCCCCACCCCACGTTCTGCTTTACTGACTCCGCATTTTTTCTCATAATAATAACGTCGAAAAAATCGTACAAAAAAATCTCGACAGACGCGATTCTCATTCCGTCCCATCCCTACCGTGTCGTTCGTCTTTTTGCCGGTCGTGCAGCATGGAATGCCGAAATTGAATTTAGAATAGCTGACTTCGGAACTTTGCGAACTTAAGTTTACCTTGTTTTAATAATTTTACATGTTAACAGTGTTTGTGGCACTTGTTGGTACAAATATAGAAATAAAAAGATAAAAGGAATAAATATAATCAATAATAATAAATGATGCCAGTGGTGGCGTGAAGAAAATAAAGAATTGAAATGGAGAGAAATGAAATATTTATTTAAATTTATATTTTAATTTTTTCGCTCTGGTATCGAGGCAAAAGCTTGGCGATGAGTTAAGCCACTCAACACGCAATTCCTCGGAGAACGGAGTGTCTTAACACTGGATTCCCTCTGCCTAACCTGCTGTGTGCGGGATACAGCGTTGTTTTTTTATTAATAATAAATCGTTAGAGAGTTATTTATTATTAATAATACATAATACTACACAGATAATTGGGTAGTTATTATTATTAATAATACTAACCAACTAACGATTTTTCTATACTTAATATAGTATACTGTAAACCTGTAATTTATATTCGATTTCATAAATATGATGATTATAAAAAACACGCGATTGATTTACTCAGTTAGGTAATGTTTTTTATAACTGGCACTGTAATAATGATTGAACTATTAGTCAATGGGAAATAATAATTTATTTACTTCAATTATTAATTATATTATATATAGAATAACAAACAATTGGGAAATACTAGGTAAGTATATTAAACAGTAGAAATCTCTATAATTTTTTAGATTATAATAAAATTATTGTATGAAATTCTTTTATAAAATTCTTTTATAAAATATTTTTGGGCCGGGATATATTAGGCTATTCTAATAGGCTATGGGAATTAGTCTTGTTGGAGTTTCTTATTCCCACTTCAGGTTAAATACTCTTATAAGATCTATTCCATTTCACCTTGTTAGAAGTTTAATTCAAAAGTCGCAATCTTAAAATATATTATTATGGTGCCTTAAATTGAAAAGTAAAATATTAAACTACTAAAATTAATAAAAAATATATATATTTATTATTAGTATTTTATGTTTCTGTCTTATATTTAGCTCATAAGCCAATAAACAGACCCCGATTCTTTGCTTTAATTAGCGCCATCTACCATTGAAAAGTTTCTTTAAATTAATTTATACTACTCGTCAACAGATGTCACTAGTGTAAATCCTCCAAACTATTTATAGTTATTTAGTGTGGTCGGTTTTATGTAGATGGTGCTAGATAAAAATATTGTTTAATTTTTCAAATGCAGTATTTATATATAATTTTATAAGTACTTTAAATTATTTTATAACATTAGTAAAAGAATACATTATTAAAGTATATTTATAAAGGCTATATTTATGTACTAGTTGTTATAATAATGATATTTTAAAAATAAAATTAATATTAAAAATATTTTTTATAATGATTATAAAATGTGTGTTAATAAAAAAATAAACACGTTTAAAATGTATGTTTTACAGCAACGCCATTAGTTTAACTTTTTTAATATTATAATTTCCATACACGTCATGCATGTACCGTACGGTTAAGAATATTTTTAACGAATAGATCAGATTTACATTTTCCTTATAAAATAAAATAAATTACAATGTGGAATAAATTAGTGGTTAGTTCAAATAGAAATTTAACTCTTATTCAATTTTTAAAGTCTATATTGCAATATGACGTATTTTATGTAAATAATTGTATAAAAATATTTTTGGCATTTAAAAATGTACGGTATTATAGAAAATACTCGCCTACTAGAAATTTAAAAAAAATCTACTATTTTAATTATTTTCTTTCACAAAAGGTGGATACTATAGTTGATTGAAGGAGTTTGAAATACTACCGTTGACTGACTACCTGGCGTGGTACTTTCTTATATTGACAGATGTCGCTATAGCATGTAGTATCAGTATAAATTAACAGATGGCGTTAAATTAAAAAGTAACCAAATTTAAAAAAAAGAACAATGAAAATTATATATTTATTATTTTTATTTTTAATAATGTGTATTTTATTTTATAATATGATTTGGCAAACCACATTATAAATGCATGACGACGAAGAAATTAATATTTTTTTATATATAGTCTCAAAACTTTAAATATTTTATAAATTATAGAATTTAAAATATAACATTCTTGCTAAAGAAACATAGTAAATATCCAAAAAGTTCTTCCTCCGAAGCTTGTAGGTATAGCTACATTTTACAGATACGCCTACAAAGTTTCGATATGCAATTACAGAGGTATTTCGCAATAAATCAACTCGCGCGATATAACAATTAGCCGGCGTGAGAGCAATGTTAATTAAACAGCTATAATGCGACAATAGCTCGAAAGCTGGCAAACTCTAGGCTAGATCTAGGTATATAAGCTAGATATATGTATGGATAGAATTTTAGGATTAAATGACTAGGTTTATTGTATTTATATTTATTTGTAATAATTTCATTCAATTTGGAAAAAAACATAATATAATAACATTTTCTATATTTAACCAATAGTTAATACAAATGCTAAAATGTATATTGCTTTGTGTTAACAATAGAGTCACGCAAAAACGTGGCTTAAATTTGTAGATAATGTTGCATAGCTTAGATAGAGAACTGATACATTTTTTAACTTCACGGGTAGGCTATCGCAGGGTAGGCAGAGGGAACATGGGAACCTAGTTAAAACACCCCGTTCCCCACTTTTCACCGACTTCTGGAGACATTACGTGCTTAGTAAATAAAAACATTAACAACTATCGCCTTTATAGTCACACGCTTGTGCCCGAGCGTCACGACTCCAAAATTAAACTTATTTATACTACAACCAAAACTTACGTATTACTACATAGTAGAAACTGAACTGAGACTAATAATGAACGATTCATATAAATTAAAAGGAAATCAAATTCTAATACTACATCACCTTTAGTTTCGTATGCTCGATGACCATCCAGGAATGTTTGACATTTTGATTGCACGGACCATTATTGATTGCATTCGCTTTGATTAACAAATTCCTCCTGTCTACAGTTTCTGTTGTAACGTGGACACCCACAGGTATATGAGACGACAAATACCACAAATCGATAGGTATAATAAAATATTTTATTTTATTGATAGAATTAATAATTTATACTATTTTAGCGTATTATCTAGAATTTATATGCCTATAGAAAATCAATATAATATTCCTTACCCAATAACATAATTGCGATTATAAGACAAATTACAGGCTTTTAATTAATATTTGCTGGTTCCCATCATAATTAGATATAAAAGAACATAAAACCTTTTATTCTGTTAATGTTATTAAAAAAAGGAAAAAAAATATAAAAGCTACAACCTAATTAAACCCTACTTGCCAAGTCGAAATGAAATGTAAACATTGTCACGTGTACATAATCATTAGGTTCCCTTCATGAAAAATTATGAATCCTGTGTGGGAAGTAAGTTGTATTATTAAATTCTGAAGTTGATTCAGTAATTAGCGGTACATCGCATTTCACTCAAGCTCACCGAGAGCCCGGATTCACTCTGGAGAGCAGTTTATAACTTTTTAGGGGAAAAATCCTTTTTTGTCACCTGCTTGCTTGTCATTTTGTGAGGACTATTTTTTTGTGTTATTTTCAGTGCTTAATTGATATTTCTTTTTGTTTTTTTTTCTGAAACAAAAAAATTTAATATATATTTTTTTACTAAAAAGCGAAAACTAACATTAAATTCGATATGGAATTGTAAATGATATTATTTTATTTTTACTCCTAAAATTCTCTCACAATTAGCAAATTTCATTTAATTGTGTTAATTTTAAACTATTTATCGTATACATAATTTTTTAGATGACAAATGTAAGTCTTTAAATAAACGACGTAATTACTAGCAGATCTGAAGAAACAGCATTAAGATTAATGCTAGCGTGTATAGTAATTAGTGAATGTCTCATAGCCACGCTTCACTCCCTTCACAGAGTTCCTGGACTAGATAGATTTACTTATATCAAAGTGCTTTAGTTTCAAAATATTATATGACTAAATTAATTAATCAGCTTCACGCTGTATCCCGCACACAGCAGGATAGGCAGAGGGAACGTAGTGTTAAGACATTCCATTAATCATTTTCCGCCAAATTCTGGAGGCAATGCGTGTTGAGTGAAGACATTGAATTATAAATTTAAATAAATATTTCATTTCCTCAAATGGGGATCGAACCCACAACCAGTTGCTCTTACAATCACTACAACACTTAAGCCCATGCGCCACTGGTCTCGGTCTGCTATAGGACTAAATGTCTAAATACTTATCCAATAATTGTATAAAAGCTAATTAATTAATTAAAAAAATAGATACTAAAATAACAACTTATCAATCGAATATCCGCAGGAACTAATTTCTTAGCTTTAAACGTAAATCACATTCAAATAAAATTTACTAGCCATTACACGTAAATAATGATTTCAGCCTAAAAAAAATGATAAATATAGTTAATATTTTTTTGCCATGAAAATATATAACTGTTATTAATAGCTGGCTCATTATCACGCAAACTATAGTTCGGTCTTTCCGTCTGTACGTCTGTACGTCGATACGTTACGAATAAATCAAAAACATTTTATTCCTACAATAGCCACTAATTGACAAATAGTGGAAATGATAAATACAAGCGGTGAGTTTTTCCCGAAATATATTCTTTGATCGTCACTTGATTAACTGCTACCGACTGTTGGACGTGAGGTGGCATTAATATTCTTTTAAATTCGGTCTTCTCTGTATGAGACGTGAGATAGCGGTCTTAGTCAAAATGATATCGAAATCAGTCTCGACTGAGTCATACTATGTAGAAATATTATGTAGGTATTATTAAAAAATACGATTTTTAAGCTTTCTTTTATATAAGGAATTGTATGAAAAAGTAAGCTTATAATATTTAATTTTCTTTGAGGTAAGTAAATAAGCTCCGATATTTATACTATTTATATGGAAATATTTTTGTAAACTCTTCCAGTATTTTTTAGCTTAACCCCGTATCCCGATAAGCTGGGTAGGCAGAGGAAACCTGGGATCCTATTTTCCACCAAATTAAGTCTAGTCCAGTATTATAATAATTTTATACTAAAATATAACAATAGTTCACTCACATAGACCTGTGTTGTTTTCATGATTTTTGAACTATATTACCTAGAGGTCTAAATATAGTATATGGTCAAGTATAATTTTTCAATTAGAAGTTTGTTTGTGAAGCTTTATAGATGATCTTACGCCGGTGGCCATCGAACATTAATCCTACGTCGGACGCGACATATATTTCGTGATGTTAACACATCATTTGATGATACTCATTAAAGTCAATGTGCTTTTTTGTTTAAATATATGTATATAATTCATCTTTTATATAAACGTACGTCTATAATATCAATAAATTAAATTATTGTTTTTTTTAGATTTTAAATTGTAATTTTATTAAGTCAGTAATAAAAAAATAAATCATAAAAAACGATTGAATTTAAAATAAAAAATTTAGAATTTAGCTTTCTAAAAAAAATCTAATTTAAGCGAACTATAATATCATAAATAATATAACGCAATAACAATCTTAACATTAAGCTTATACGTCCCTTAATACCTTAAACCGGTGTAGGTCAGAGCGTATCTAAAGGGCATGAGAACGCTTCTCCAAGTCTGACTCAGAGCCAGTCGAGAAATAAATCAAATGTGTATACCGGGTTATCAAATTATCACAAACACGTAATACTTAATTTCCTCGTCGGTCACTTTAAAGACATGTTCCCTGAACTTCTTGTTCCAAGATTGGTATCTTTTAAACTCATAATTGCAGGCTAGAGCTAATGTGGCTCTAACGTTACTGATTAAAAAGTAGATTAACATTCTGGTTAGTTTAAGTTTATGATTATGTTGAAGTACTGTGTGAAAAATAAATATTTTTCACATCTACCAAGAAGTGTTAAGGAATTAACATTCATAAATTTCATTTCATAAAAATCGAGGCATATACATAACTTTTCACATAATAATATACTTACATATTTAAGTATATTATTTTTATAAGTATTCCATCATCTATCTAATATTTCATCATCGTAATAACACTACGTTTAAATAAACTTATAGTTAAAATATTATATTATTTTTTTAAATATATGTAGGAAACTTACTACGTTCGAATTAAATTTCCATTAATTACACTTATATAATGATATTCTCTGTTTATAATTAGGTATACAAGTATCTATCTATCAACGCTATGTAAATATTTTCATTTGAATAAGAAGAAATGAATTATTTATAACTCATTCACTAATGTGGCTGATGGTGCCCCAACCCAATAAATCTTAATGTCGAAGTTTTTAATGAATCAAGAGATTTTTAAATGTAGCGCCCCGTAGATTGGACTCTAGTGGTAGGAATGTAAATGAAAATTGAAAATTAAAAAAACGCGAGGGTCGCCCCGTTTGGGGGTGTTGTGAAATCGTAAATTTAAATTGTCCATGCTCCGCCATGCAAATTTACCGAATAGACACACTTTTCAACTGTATCTTAGTACTTTGAAAGATTGCAATTTTGGGGGGAAACATTACAAATGTTTAAACTTGTGAATTTCTAATAGCTTATTTTTTAAATGTATCGGTTTTTATATTATGCTTGATCTTCTTCAGTTATACGCTGTATCCCGCATGTAGGACGGTAGTCAGAGAGAGCCTAGTGTTAAGGCACTTTCCACGGAATTCTGGAGGCATTGCGTGTTGAATGGTAGAACTTCAGGCCGCGCTTTGCCTCGACACCAGAGCGAAGCGAAATGAATACGTTAAATATTGCATTTCCTCAAGTGGAAATCGAACTCATAGCCTGTCGAGTCTCACAGCATTTTCCAATTATACCATATCAAAAAATAATACACAAATATTTATTCAGAAGCTTATTACTTTTAAGATTATTTGTACATTAACTAATAGCATCTGCAAAGAACATATTGTCTTGAGAAATGCCGCCATCATTAACCGTCGCTAATGAAGCTTGAGCTTTTGGGTTTTAAATAACTGAGTGAACCTTTAGGGGCGGTAGCGCTGTCGAGTACATATATGCTGTACAATTTTTTCATATTATACATAATTTCACGTTACCATACAAAATTTAAGACTACGTGACGTTAGAAGGACGTGCTGATTTCTTTCCAGTAGCTCAACAGTTGCGAGCGCTCGTAAACACGGTTTCGCGACCACTTCTATCACCGCGCACAGATCTTATCTAAAACATTTTTTTGTACAACTCTATTATAATCTTTTTATTAGCTTTACTGCCTGGTAAATTCTAGTAGCTGTCGTAGTAAATGCACCATAAATTCTATACTTAAGAACCAGCAGTTTAAGATTATACGATAACACGGTCTCAGTGACACTTGCCCCTCGACACAAATTAACGTTGGTATAATGTTATGCCGTCAGGCTGTGAGGCTGTCACTCAAATGCTCCGAAATGGCGAGGATATGACGGCGGGTCAGCCACGTGTCGAACGAAACGTGACGCTATTTCATATCACTGTTTCATTTTTGTGAAACTGCCTGTTTTCGCTTGACAAAGACCGACTACATACTACTTAAGTCATACTTTTTAATGGGCTTCTTAATTATCCGTGATGAAGGGGACCCTTACAGCCAGGTCGCTACTTGTATGCCTCTACTCTAAGCTAATACTACTTGATGACTACATGTGTGTTCTCCGTGGTAGAAAGATCAATTTGTAGCGAACTGTTGATATTACATCAAAATTTAGGCACGTAAAAACTTTTTGCATTCTCGCCAATAATAACATGGAGCCATCAATCGATAGCCACCTTACTTCCCGTACCAATTAAAATTAAACTATTTATAGCTATACTAAATTTATTAACCTGTTCTTTTCAGATTCACCGAGTTTCTGATGAGGATACACCGTCCGCTGGCACATCGTGAAGTAACTGCACTGGATTTAATCACCGCTGTGTAGTGAATGGAATCCGAAGTGATTGTGTAGTGACTGATAAAGTAATAGTGTCGGCCTAATTGGCCGAAAACCTGCGACGGAAGATACGGACGCGAGCCACGCGGGCTGTGGGCCCGCGATGAGCGCCAATAATTGCGACAGTATGACATATTTCTCCAACGCCTACATGCCGGACATGAGGAACGGTGGTGGCCATGACCACCAGCAAGCACACGCGCACTATGGCGCGGTGCCACAACAAGGACACGAGATGGAGGGATGCGACCAGCAGCTCAGGCCGGCGCAGCACCATTACCCTGCGCAACCGGCGCCCGGAATGCCATACCCAAGGTTCCCACCCTACGACAGATTGGGATATTATCAACAAATGGAACAAAATGGCTACCGACCAGATAGCCCATCTCAGATGGGTCACATGGGACCCAAAACAGACGGCTACGGCCCTAATGGGCACCAGCCTCCAACTCCGGCAGTTTACACGTCGTGCAAGCTTCAAGCTGCAGCAGCGACGGCGGGTGGAGTGCCCGGTAGTCCCCCCTTGGAGCAGGCGCAGCAGATGCCGCACCATATGCACCCTCAGCAACACATGGCCCAGCACGGAATGCCGCCGCACCAGCAGCACCTCATGTACCCAGTGGATGACATGCAGCACCAGACGCAGATGCCCCCTATGCATCAGCAGTCGATGCACGCCCAGCAAGCGCCTCCTCAACAACCCCCGCCAAACACCAACGCGTCGCTGCCTAGTCCGCTCTATCCTTGGATGCGAAGTCAATTTGGTAAGTTTTAACGACATTTAATCCTTAAAGCTAATTAATTGTCTAAATAGCTGACTGACATTTCATTCTCTATTATATAGATTTTGCGAACATCATTTCTAAAGACATTTTTTTTTATTTAAATACGTTTCCTATAAAGTAAAAGTGAATATTTAAACAAATTTGCACAATACAATAAACAGGTAGCTTAAGAGCGAGCGTGAAAGGAAGTTACGAATCCATTTACGCTCCACGTGCGCATTGACGGCGAACAAAAGTGCCAAAAACAATGCCGGCCGCTCTAATCCCGCATTATTTATGGGCCGAACGACCATTCAAAAGGAATTTCACTTTTCATAAAATTTACAACTTCCAACACAAAAGTGTTCACCTTCTGTTTTGATGACGCCCGATCCTGAACAATGCTGTTCCAAGTTCCGCTACCGTCTCCTACTGTTTTTGAGAATGTCTAAAATATAATTTATGGAGAATTTGGTCATTTTACATCTCTATTGTAATTGTTTGTATCATTGAAAGTACTCTACTTTAATGCAGTGGAATTTTAGTTAGTTCTGTACGTTCGCGCGGGATAGCTACTTATGCTAATGGCATTATGTTTAACAATCCTTGAAGCTCGCGAGTGATAGTTAAGTGCAGGAGTGATGTGGAATATGCATAAGTTAGTTGATGTTTTATTATTACTAGATGTAATTAAAAATGTCGGTTTCGCATATAGTGTATATTATATTGTGAGAATGAAGAACTAGACTGTCAATTGTAGGTGTAAAATGTACGTAACTATATAGTATAGTAAGTAAGTCAAATAATTTAGTCTTAACACTAGGTTCCCTCTGCCTATCCTGCGGTGTGCGGGATACAGCGTGAAGCTGATTTATTTGATTTTTAATATTCTAATATTATTTATTCAATTTCACATATATATTATACACCTAAAAATAAATTAACTAAATAATATTTTCTATATAAATATATTTATTGTCTTCAAATTCTAACGACATATTAGCTAACCAAGTACTTTATATCTACGAGTATATGGCCCCGTAGTAGAATATGATAATAGCACTTATTCAGTTATAAAAGATCCTGCGTGAGATAAGCCGTGCCAATTTTGATCCAAGAACCTCCTTAGTTCCACTATATTAATCAGGAGATTCAAGCATTTGATGTGACAGAGATTCATTATTATTACAGGTTTCTGAGAGTAGATGCATTTAAACGCTACCTATTATTATTAAAGCTACATTCATTTTGTACACCTATTTCATTTTTTATTTTTTTGACAATTTCACGTTGTATCCCGTTTCTAGCAGGGTAGGCAGAGGGAACCCAGTGTAGACACTTCGTTCTCCACTTTTCGCCGAATTTTCGAAGCATAGGTATTGATATTGGATGGTGGAAATCAGCGACGCTTTTTGCCTGCCAAAGCGAAAAAATGTAATTAAAATATTATTAAATATTAAATAATTACCACGAGTGGGAATAGTTCATACATTTTCATATTTTGTTTTATACGTAAATTGAGTTACCATTTTCTAAGTAGATGAAATATTTTACATAATTTCGACCAGACTATCATAGCCACCTAAATTACAGGACTCAGCTCTTAAAATTATTTTTTTTAAAAAAGCTTATTAAAGTATACCTTTATGGTAAAAAATAATTATCATAGTAAAAAACGTCGATGTTTATTACAAACACCTTTTATATATGATTCGAATTCTCAATATCTATTTATGATAGGCATTACATTACAATTTAACCATATTTATTTAAGCTATCGGCTTTTTACTAATTGTGTATTAAGCTAAAGAAACTAAAGCTCTAACAAGAACTTCGAGCACCAAAAGCTTATCACAACAACTAATTATATACACAAAAAGCACAGATAAGTGCTTGAAAACGTTAAGGACCAGACGACAATCTAGTTACTGTATGAAAAATTTAACTCTTCAGTAGCAAGCACACTTTAAACTAACTTTAAAACTTCTTATATCTCCTTGAGACGGTTTCATCATTAATTATGTTCAAAATTCGGCTGCCATTTGAGAAAAATGAGCCAATGAGAACGCATCTTATGTATGTTGTTTTAAAATAGAATACCTCGGTCGAGTCGGGATCGTTAATCATTAGAAACAGCGTCTTACACCTACTCATATGTAATGATATACGCATGTCTGTCTATACATTTATATATATAGTATTATAGTATGAGAAGAAGACATAGATCAATTAAGTGTTTTGTTATAATTAATAATTTTAACAGATGCTGTGCCATAGTGGGGGAGTCTGGCTGAATAGGATGGTAGTGTGTTTTTGGTGTGGACTAGGGATTAGTCATTATATTCGTTTCCTAGCTCTTGTAGAACAAAGTGAGCGCTAAGTTCTGCTACTCAATTTCCAATAAAATGATTTTCAGGCGGAAATGAGCTTCTGAATATGCGAAATATAGCTAAAAAATCCTTTATGGTTGATATCAATTGTTCTTGACTGAGCTCGAGAATCATGGGTTCATATCGCTTATAGGATAATGTTTATCTTTAGTTAAACAAAGACAAACCTAGTTTTCCCTAATCGGTAGAAAATGGAGAAACAAGAGATTTCTCATTAAGCTTTTTTTCGCAATTGCAAAGTACATAAAAATAGACAAAAGAATATTAACTTTTTTGATACACCATAGTTAAATTGGGAAAATTACAACTCATTCATTATCCAAACATTAAAAATTAGCCTTCATTACATATTCGATGTAAAGCTTTATTGACTAACGGCTCAGAAAGATAGACTTACCTAGCCGAGAGAAGGTAGACCGCGATAAGTCGGCGCAAATCGAGGTGGAAATGGAAATATAATGGAAATCCACTCCCGACCCCCACGACCCCCCCAGCGCCCCCTTCCAACCCCTACATCCCCTCGCATACAATGCCGAATGGACGACTTGTTACATTTCATTGTTCAGTTATCAGCCCGAAGGCTTTTGTGAAGGCCCGATGATTGAATACGAGAATTTGTTTTGGTGCCTGCCTCTGATTTTCCACGTTTGCAGATGAAAGCCTAAATTATTTCTTATTAATTTAGCTAATATAGACACAACAGTTTTTATTTACCACTAAATTTTGAAATTGGGTATTATTTCCTAAATTAAACGATTCAATTAAATACCGGCGCGGCGTTAAGTTCCACTGATTACCATGCAATGCCTCCAGAATGGCGGAAATTGGAGGACAAAGTATTTTAATACTAGGTTCTCTCTGTCTCCCTGCTATATATATATAGGTGAAAATAAGAAATTACATAGACATATAGTATACATGTAAGTTTTCCGTATATCAGAACCCAAACCATTTACCTACTCACGGCTGATAAGAGCCATAGTGGATTCCATTCACCATTGATCGATGGCGATTGTCGCTCTAACAATGACGACGAATGCCTCTTCTGATTGAACTTCCTATACATTGTATTGTGAGTTTCAGAGCTTTGTAGACCTGAAAATTGATTTTTTTGAGTGAAAAAAGTGATTGTTTTACGTAAGTTCCTTTATTTTCCAATATCTGTTAAATTTTATAGCTTATTTGTAGAGCAAAAAATAATAAAAAAACATGACATCATATAAAATTAAATTACAAGTGAAATTGTTTCCTCAAAAGTTCTTAATATTGAACATTTAAACAATTGAAATAATTTGTAATCGATAATTACATAAATAAATTGATTTTTTTTGCAAAATAGAAAGATTGTCCAAGGAGATCCACTTTTTTAGTTTTTTTATACAAACATTTTTAATTATTTTTTAAATTTTACACCTCTTGTTAAGTACTTTCCACAATTTATCACTTTGATTATAAGAAAATAAATATTGAAATCTTATTTCATTTAAGGAGTTAATATTAAGGGAATTTGAACCCCAACCTTTACTTTCGCAGTCCGTGGTAATGCCTCTAGCAGTAGGCTACTGCTGCATTAACTTTGCGTTTGCGTTTGTAAACTTGTTTGATATGAAGAAATATAAAGACTGATAAACACATTACCCTCCTTTGCATTGTGCAGGCCAGTTAAAAATTAAAAAAAAAACAATTAATATTATTATAATATTTAATAAGGATTTTATTATGATAGTACAAATTAAAGTAAAAATATCGTTCATTCTCATAGGTACAAAATAATAATTAAACGAACTACGACTGTAGCTCATTAATATTATAGAACCAGTATTTTTCTTGTCTATTTATTATTTATTTTACAAAATGGTTCCAAGCAGTTCCCTCGTTCACGCGTGTTATTATTTGCATAAATATTTTTTTATCAGAGGGGTAGTAGATTTAAAAATACGATTCTAATTTCGTTTGCCGCAAGCTTTCCGGTGCCGGTAGTGCCTGAGACGTTGAAGGATGGCCTCGCTCTTGTTGTATTATTTTTAAGTTCAAAGACGCCGAAACAGGATACAGAAAATAGAAATACGGTTTTAGGGTTTATATAACATAAAAAATTATAATTACTTAGTTAAAATTTTAAATATTTACTTGTTTTGTTGGCATAAAGTCATAGGTACGTGTCATATTTATTGCGATTTAATAAATTTATGTATATTAAACAAAATTACATTCTAAAAGATGATTTTTTGTAATTTTATAAAGATTAATTATTTATTATTTAATTGAAATAATTATTGTTTAATGTTTAAATTTTTCGGCAGAAGCTTTCATGCTAAGTACTTTGTTTTAATGTTGCTCTTTACCAACAGATGGCGCTAACAATAAAACCCATTGAAAAACATATATATGTATATTTTTATCAATAGATTACGTTTTTGATTATTGATACGTAAATAAGAAGAATATATAAACATATTATGTTAAAAATAAATATTATTATAATAATAAAAAATAAATTGCACCCTCGATATAGATAACAAATATATAGTTTATTCACATAGATAGATATATATGATAAATGGCTGAAAGCAAAAAACAGAAATTTGGATCATATTAAAAAATCATTATATCTTATAATTACACGCCTACACCGAAAGACGCCAGTCCCATTAATTTATGTCCGACGACGGCAGACACACATAGACAGTGAAATGGGTACGCACATATAGAAAAAACGTTTAATAATACGTTAGTGTTGCTATGTTATAGATTTCTCCTACAATATTGGAAAAACAAATTACAAATTTTTAAATATTTAATTTAAAACCGATTTTCAACAAAAATATACATTTTTTATAATATTTTTTAAAGATCAAAAACTAAAGAAAATGAAAATAAATTAATGTAAAAAATTGCACGAATAAATATGTCAATAAAGTGGAGAAAGTACTGAGTTTCAACTACTTTCTACCTACCCTTAGGAATTGTGAAAGAAATATATTTGCATGTTACGTTATATTTAAATTAAATAATTTATTATTCATACTGCTAGAAAGTAGGTATGTGTATGTTTCGCTACAATAATTTAATCAAAACACATTCTTACGCGTCAGCACTTTCTCGTACTTAGCATGTCGTCCGGAACGTCAACTACATTCCTTCGAGAAATTGACTAAACTGCTAACTTCGGAATAAAATTTTGTTTTATTAACTGGCAACATTCTCTGAAGTTTCCGTCCCGCTTCCTCCTGAGTCGCTGTCCTTCTCCAACATAAAGTTGGGATAGCTTGCCCTACATTAATTAAACGTCGGGTTAGAACGCCAATCAAACTTTGACCGCCGCTAAGCCGACGAAGCCGAACTTATTATATGGTATCAAAATTCAATTTTCGATCCGAAACATTTATAATTGATACTGAAGAGTCTAACATCCTACAATAATCAAGAAATTATGGTATGCTATGGTAATAATGTACTCTAATAATAATAATAAAAAATATTTCAATTATCATTAAACGTTATTAGGAAGCTTATATCATCATTATTAAAAAAAAAGCCGACATCACATGGCGTTACACATGTGCAAGTCAACGGAGCCACATAAATCATAACGTATCATACTCTCCCATACATATATGTATAGAAATCGACGGAGGCGCGGAAAAAACCCCTCGTTTCCTGGCCGGGGATCACACATGACCGGGCTGTCTATCTGCCAGACCCGTGTCAAATATCCTCTGGAGCGGCAACCGCCCCCGGGCGTCCTGGAGGGAACCTCCTGGGGCCAGCCGTCCCGCGGCGAACCTCATCTCCGACCCTTAATGCGTTGCGTTCGATATTATAAGATGAATTTTTGCTTATCTACTATATATTTTCAGTAGATAGTGAACTAGATTTAAGCGGCACATAGTTTGAAATTTTCTCTATATATATAATGGAAGAATTTTCTAATATCTTTCTTTTCGTTAAGATTTTCACATTCACGGCGGCAGTTGAAAAATCGCCTTCGCCAACACCTTTCATAACTTTTCGCTTCGTGATCCGAAGCAATTACTCATATTCTATAGCGTTCTCAAATATTCATTCTTGCTTTCCTACAAATTATCGTAATGGCCCCCGGCAGCCTGTAATTACACTATTGAAGGGAGCTACGTTGTTTTTGTTACGGTAGTTTTTCGATTTTATAAAAGCACTATTAGGAAATTAGTCAATTTAATTAGTTAAATGGAAATATGAAAGTAAATATAATAGAGGATTGAGGCATCAAATATGGGATCGGAATTAATTAGCGCGTAGGTAGGTAGGTGGGTGGAGGTCGGGCACGCGGGTTGGCGGGACAGGCGGACCCGCGCGGCGAACAAAGCTCGCGCCTAACAAAGACGTCACCGGCCGTGGCTGCGACACGGAGTTATGGCATCCATTGTGCGCAACAATACCCAACAAACGAGTTTGTATAAGCTATTAGGTTCGCGCATTAATATATATTTTTTGTTCGCCTGAAAATTTAGCATTCCATTACGAGGGAGAGAAATGAAACGCCCGCAGCATGAATTATATTAAAATATATTTGAATATTTCATTTGACACCTTTTTTTGCGTGCGGAATTTCGTTCAATCCGGGGCTGGAGTCGCGTATTTTTTAACGTAGGTCCTACCTACATTGGAGTGAAATTTTTGGTGAATAGCATTCCATTTCGAATACGAAACACGACGGGAATCACCGTCGACATAACACTGACTGATGGCTCTGTATTCGCGATATAAATTCTTTTCAAGGTCCGACCAAATATCATTTGTTGTTATTTTCGATTGCATTTGTTACAAAATTAATGTTTCAGATGCAATTTTTCATTTGGTTTTGCTGGTTTATATTATGCTCGTATAATAGTTAGTTATTTTCAATTCTCATTGCAGATATATAGGGAAATATTACACTATTAAGTATACGGAATTGTAAACAATAATTCTTAGCAAAAACTGTATTTCTCATGTAGATACTCGTATATAAGAACTTTCTATGTATATAAGACCAAGTGTATCCGCCCAACGCAAATGATTAATGAATATTGGACCTTGAACGGCTCTTCCTTATTTTTTCTTTTGTCTGAATTATTATTTTTCCCTATTTTCAAATGCATTATATTTATGTGTTTTTTATAGAATTGATATGTTTTTAATATCGACATTGCTAAAATTTGCCAATTTAAAGTAAATTTACCAATTTACACTACATGAATGTAAATGTATAACGTCATACTACTAAATTAACAATAATTAAAAGTTGTAGATTCCTTTCTGACTTGGGTTGGAAAGTGAGGAACGAAAAGTTAAGACACTGTTACAAAACTTAGTGACATAACTTAGTGTTCAAACTCTCTGTTCTCATTAAAAGAACAGAGTCTTAACTCCACAAAAGTACAACATGATTAATTTAGCTTTCGTTACACACCTACTACAAATCAATATCCGCTAAGATTCTCAAAGCGAGCCACTGATTTTATTTACGACGTGTTTCAAACGTAAACGCTTAAAAGAAATTGCATTAATTTGAACGGTTGATATCGCGTACGGTGTTGCCATACACCGAGCACTACATAATTTATTAAGAGTACAAATAAAATGGTGAAGCAAAAAACCTTTGCACCTAGCAACACTGAGAATAAAGTCATAATTCGAATGCACCTATCGTGTTTTATCGCGATCTCATTGCATCCGACCGTATGGAATTGTAGGACATGAATTATGGATTGTCGATATCGCTTCAAGCTGTTGCTATATTTTTTTCATATTCCTCTGGCGCGATACCGCAACGAATCAAATTAAAAGCTCTTTTCACGTGTCAATCTTTTGATGAATATGGAATTTTGTTAATAATTATAATTATTTTACTCATTTTTTGTCTCTCGTATATCAGAATTGTATATCGGTAATTCTATATAATTTACATAAACATTAAACGTCTATAGTAATGGAAATGTAAACAACCTTTTGAAATTTGAAAAATAATTTTTGGTATGAAATCAGTTTCACGTTAGAAGGGCAGAGGGAACCTAAAGTGTAGACACTCCGTTTCCCACTTACCGTCGAATTTTTCGAGACATTATGTGTTGAATCGCGGAACTCAACGCTGGGTTTTAGTCTTGCTGCCAGAGCAAAGAAATGAAAATACTAATAAATAATAATTCATTCTCCCTAGTGGGGATCGAACCCACAGCCGTCGTTACATTCACATCCTTGTGCCCTTGCGCCACTACGGCCTCAAAAACCTTTTAGTTGATTAAATATCACGTGGTTCAGATTAAAAGCTCCCTTAATACTTTTTTGGTTTTGAGTTATCAGCTGGTGGGATTCTTTTCGACCCTTCTCCATGCCCTGCGCCCTATCGTGTACGTAATCAGTACAAATGCGATCTACGATAGTATGAACTCGGTCAATATTTTAGCACGCACTTTATCCAGACAAATGTTGCTTAACCTTTGGGTCTAGAGAAGAGATTACTTTTATAATCCCTGGATGATTGAACGGTACACGTGGAAATTAAGTCTCATATGAATATGGCTTAGGTAGGTAGAATCTAAGTGAGAAATCATAACACCATATACCTCTTAGCCTAACTAGTAACCGAAAAATTAAAATAAGTCTAGTATGAATATTATCTAGAATTAATATTGAACAGTCATTTTCAGGATCGTTAGCAACTTTCCATGTTCTTAAACAAGTATTTATTTTCGCTGTTATTTCCTTTACAAATTTAAGCCTTTATAAGGACCTCTATCAATAAATTTCTAATCGTCTTATAACGATTGAACAACACAAAATATTAATTAAATACCATAATTTTAATCATTTTTTTTAGCTTCACGCTGTATCTCGCACAAACACGCCGTTCCCCATTTTCCGCCGAATTCTAAGGGCATTTCATGTTGAATTGCGGAACCCAACGCCGCGCTTACTTTCGACACCAGAGCGAAAAAATGAAAATATTAAATATTTAATTTCCTCCAATGAGAATCAAACCCACAATCTATCGTGTTTGCAATCACACGCTTGTACCCCGACACCACGAGTAACCTTTGATCAATAAATAAATGTAATACAAACGTTTGTTATTTATATTATTGAATCACTCCAAGGATTCTCAATCTCACGCGTGTCCACGCTCGCGAGGCGATCCCGACGTACCCCGCGATGATTTATGTGCGCACAGCGACACATGCAGCGGTGCGCTCGACGCCCCTAAACCTGTGGACTGTAGACGAGCGGCTAAAACGCTGTTATTCGATATATTACATCATTATCATATAAGTAATTTGTGTATTTGTTTAGGAATAGGAAATAATGATTATAAAAATTATATTTAAAATTATATAAATTTGGTCAAGTCCGAGTCCGAGTCACTACCGAGGGTTTCGTATCAATCTTAGCATAGGTCAACGGGAAGTTAGACTTGTAAAGTTGTCAAAATAGTATGAAATAAGCTTATAAATAATTATAAGTTTTTATTTGTGATATAAATATTTCCAATTTGCTTTTCTTTCTTTATTCGTAGGTATTACAACTTCGCACTTTTTGCCAAAGTTCATAATTTTATGAATTATCTATTTACCTTTAAGAATTTTCTTCGATTGTTTTGCACGTTCTCATTTCCTGTCAAATTTCAAAATTGTAGCTTATATATTTGCGTCAACTTAGAAGCTTCATTTCTGAATTCTGTGAGAACGTGACGACGGACTACTTAGCGATCGGATAAGGAACCCTAAAAAACAGAAAACACACGTATCGCTCTCAAAACGAATACCTATACGAAAAGTGAGGATTATGATCTCGCAACAATTTCCTCACAACTTATATCAACACAGTATTAGCTAACAACAAATAAATCCCATACATACATAACAGCTTAAGTTCAAGAAGTCAATAAATCAATACAAAGTGAAGATAACCAGTGAAACATTTAATAATATTATTTATATAGGCGACTAAATTAAGCGATTCCTCTCGGGCCGCGGGCACCAGGCGCCTTGCCCGCTCCTTCCTTAATGCTCTTATTACGTACGGTTTAAATCTGACGGCGGGATCATGTTTTATGCATCTGAGTGCGCGATGAAACCGCCAGTGTAATATATAAAGCCCCCTGGGAAGGGGATTTCATGAGCTGTATCGTATAAGATTTTGTTTCACATTTTTTGACGGACGAGAAGTTCAGTTTTGCCAACGTGAAATGTTGGGTGCTTTGAATTATAACGGGTTTTTGTGTTATATATAATAGTTTGATGATTTAATATATAAAAACTATCATAATAAGCTGGTTACTATCATAATAACTAATTTTATATTTATTTTCTTACTAAATAAAATTTCGGGAAAGCTTGATGAAATTATCTAGAGGTATGTCACAGTAAACGTGACAGATTGTAGGCTCGATTCTAACTAAGGAAAATATTTTTTTTCTTCAATCTGTTACGATGCNATTACATTACACATATATACTAATAAATTAAAATACTTTCTAATTTGACATGCAATTTATTCTGCCATGTTAATAACAACCGTCGTCGCTACGCGACCGCGTTCGTGACCGCGTCATTTTGATATTCATCCTTATGAAAATAAATATAAAAGTCACTTTTAGCATTTCATCTAGATTGAAATTATATTTCTATAGAAATTATATTCTTATATTTCAAGCAGGCGTAGCCGCGTCCGGGTCCGCTAGTATATAATAGTTTGATGGTTTAATAAATGAAAACTTTCATAACATAGCTGGTTACTATCATAATAACTAATTTTATATTTATTTTCTTACTAAATAAAATTTGGGAAAAGCTTGACGAATTTATCTAATTCTAAAATAAATGTTTATTTAATTTTTTAATCACAGTAAACGTGACAGATTGTAGGCTCGATTCTAACTCGAGAAAATCCTTTCATTTCGTCACTCTGGTGTCGATGCAAAGCGTGGCGTTAAACTCCGCTACTCAACGCAATGTGTCTAGAAGTCAACGGAAAGTGGGAAGCAGAGTGTCTTAATACCAGATTCCCTCTGCCTAACCTGCTACATGCGGGATACACCGTGAAGCTGAAAAAAAATGTTTAATTTATTTTCGATTTAGGAAGTTTCTTAAAGTTTATCAAGGAATATGGAAAAGCTCCTTACATACTCATATATCACCAACTAACAAAGGATAGGCATACGTTTATAAGCATTTGCATTCTTGAATACGTCCCAAAATCCGGGACCGCGATGAGGCTGTTATCAATTTCCTGTGCAACAAGTGGGCGATAATTTTGAATCCATTGCATTGGTACGTACTTGTATGGAGTATTGTATCTTTCATTGACTTCTAAACTATTTATTGAATTTTGCTTTTCAAAGAATATGTGAATGTACTGTAAACGCGACGGTTGTGGGTTCTATTCCCACCCGGGGGATTAAATTATTATTAATTATTATTTTCATATCTTTGATCGGAGCGTTGAGTTCCTTAACTTACACGCAACGCCTCAAAAATTCAGCGCAAAATGGGAAATGGAGTAACTTAACTTACCTTAACTTAACTCTAGGTTCCTTCTGCTTACTCTATTTATAACATATTATCATAGTTATCACAACTCTGGTGAGCCAACCTATAGGTACTCTCATAAATCATTAAAATATCCAACATGTCATCCACTAAACCATATGGTAGTCCTGTTTCTCAAAAGTTAAATCAGACATATGCATATGACAAGCAAAATGATTGTTTCATTACGCAGAAATTAGTCTGAGCTTTGACCAATCTGAGTGGTTGTATTGCTATATTTGTCATTTATAGTTAGTTTGTATTACTGTATACAAAATATAATATACTCTGCCAGTTACGTTACAGTGTGAGTTAGAATAGAAATAGTTCATCATCATCATCATCATCAACAGCCATCTTTTGTCCACTGTTGGACATAGACCTTCCCCAATTTTCGTCACCACACTCGATTCTAATAAGATATAGTTAAGTTGAAAAAAATATAAATTATTATTCTAAGGAAATTATATTAAGAAACAAAAATTACCTTCAATTCTTACGACGCTTTCGTAGCTTACCAAATAGAGCTCTACAAACGTTAATTCAATGTTAAATAGAATTATATTCCTAGTTGATAATATAAGTTTTTATTATTTTAAATAAGTAATTATAAGCAAACAATTAAGCAGGTCAATATAAACAGCACCATTGCCATTACCTATATAACCACAGTTTTTCTCAGCTAAATGCTTAGAAGAATATTCGCTTCGTAATCCAAGTTTCGTGCTGGCTTTTATTCGAAGTTCGCGTGTTTATCTTGTACTGCAACTTGTATTGCGTGGTTCTACAGAAATGAAAATAATGAACCTTATAGACAACACCATGAAATGTAAGGAGTAAGGAGTACTGTCCCAGATACGTTTGTAATGATTGTTTAACAATTTGTATCCAATTGAATTATTAAATATTGAATTAGTTTATCGATTATTTTTGTTTAATGTATTTTTGCGTGCTAGAGAAATCTTATTGATAATTACTCAACTTACAATCAATTATTTTTATACACTTTTGAGATATTAAGTACCGGTTGACCGCTTATTTAACTAAATCCAGAATCTGACATTAAAGAAATATGAATAAATAACCAAATTTTTGGGATTAGGGCCTTAAGCCATCATTTAGACTGATCTTTTTCATAAATACTAAATTAATATTTTCAAAATTAATTACAAAGGATATATTTCAAACTATTTGTTTCCTCTGGCTTGTCAGTTTGCCATCACACTTGTCGTACTTTCAATTTAAGACCAAATTACAGGGTTCAGAGCGTCTACTAAAACGAATGTAATGGGCTTCATATCACCGAGAAGAATAATGGGTACAAAATGAAAAACCCTGAGGCGTCTTAAATTATTTTAATTGGTATTGGTAGCGGTTTAGTCGAGCGTACGTGGGGATTTACATGACAAATCTTCGCAATTTGGTCCGAAAACGTTACTTAAATGAATCAGTATTATATTTATACCATTTTTATTTGTGATTTATGTAAATATAGGTATAACAAATAAATATTTTTTGATTTCGTTGGTATTAATATCTTTGAATCGCCACCGATTGTTATAAATTTTCTAAATTGAGACTCTTAAAACTATTTCATTGAACACGTGTTTCGTGGATTATTAGAATTCACCCCTAAATAAGCATGCGAAGCTGCCCGCGTCCGCTAGTAAATGGATAAAAATACTGTACTATATTTCAAATAATAGTATAAGTATCGGAATAATTATCTTAAAGCAGCATATGATATATTAAACTTAGCTCTCTCGACAGCCGACAGAAATGCTGAACAAGCAAAAATAATTAACAAATTGATAAGCTCAGAACAATTTTCAATTAACTTCGCCGGCAGTATTCGCTGTTAACAAATAACTACCATTTGTCAGAAATGTCTATGTTGTTTTTAATGTCAGTATAATAGCCGGAATGGTTAATTTAATATATTTATGAGTTATCTAATATTTTGTTGTATCTGATTTCAGAACGAAAGCGAGGTCGGCAGACGTACACCCGGTACCAGACGCTCGAGCTGGAGAAGGAGTTCCATTTCAACCGGTACCTGACCCGAAGGAGACGAATCGAGATCGCGCACGCATTATGTCTCACCGAGCGCCAGATCAAGATATGGTTCCAAAACCGACGCATGAAGTGGAAGAAAGAGAACAAGACCAAAGGCGAGCCCGGCTCTGGTGATGAGCCGGACAACATGAGTCCGCCCACCTCGCCACAGTAAAAGCCCATAGTCCTTAGTTCATGGTCCAAACGAGGAATCGCTCAGTTTCAGATTCGCCCCAACTATACCGAGTTGGTCTGTGTCCTTTATTTTCATACTATTTCAATGATGAATCTGAAGCGATCGATACAGCGGCCGACATTACTAGAATGGTTTAATTTGTATAAATTGTACGTCGGACTTCTCATGATAATATTACATTATAACTAATACGTAACTTAGTGACTTGGCATAAAGAGTAATGATAGTGTGATGAAGAGATTTTTACAGTTGTTAAGTATAAATTAATTTATAGAACAATCTCAATACCAATAATTACCAAAAACGCAGTGTATATGAATACTATAGAAAACTGCATCGACGTCGATGCGATTGATGACATTATGTACCTAGTTTGGATATTATTTAAAACATGCAGTTTAATCGGAGTTTCTCTGATTCTTAATATTCTTCATATTACAAAGTGCTTGTTCCTCAACTTCCTCGACTTTATTTATACGGTGAAAAGTACTTATCAATTGAAGAAAAAATCTCTTCGAAGCTAATCATTTGATTGCAACAAGCACTTTGTAAGAAACGAATAAAATTTTTCTATTAATATTGAATTACAAAACCGTAAGGACCTCTTATAATTAACCATTGATAAGAAGGCAATTATTAACGATATTGTTATTATTTAATATATTTGATGTTTTATTTCTAATTAAGCTATCGAATTGCTATTTTGTACATATAAAATGATAATTTTAGATTTTATGATTATGTACAATTGTTTTAGTAGTGTGAATAATATTATTGATATGACCTGGAGTATCAACGATAGTTCTCCATCTGAGGAACTAGTGTATTTATTTTGTGAATCTTCTCTGATTTTAACTCTTCTACTTCGTAGTCGGAAAGGCCAGTTCTACAAGTGCAATGTATACGATTTTTCGATGTCACATATACGTAATTATTATAACTGATAATAAATTCATAGGGAATCTATTTAATATTATAATGTAAAATGTTGGAAAGGATGAAGCTTAAGAATCTTACGTACTTTTCTAAAAGTATTGAAGAATGATGTTTCTTGCAATTTAATATTGAAAAATAAAGAAAATTTCATAAGGACGGATATAAACTAGACAGAGAAATTCACGTATGAATGTAATTATTATAGTGAAACAAAAGTTACCTTCAATTTTGTAGGTGTGGTGGAATTTACTTATTCTTCATTTGAATCTATAATCTATGATGAATCTAAGTAAGTACGGGGACGTGTACACAGTATACCAAAGTTAGGAAATAAACTGCTCGTTCAGTCAGCCCCTTCCGAGAGGAAGGTCTATCATTCGGCCATTTCAAATTATACGAGTCTCGCGGAGACAAAGAAGGTATTTTTATAAAATCATTGCCTAACGAAACGAATATACGTAAAAATCAAACATTAATTATTTACTTGTTATAAGTATTGTTAAAAGAGAGTAAAAGAGGTGGAATTGTCGGGATTCGCGTTATACGTTTTTCGATTGTAAACTATTTATTGTATATTTTTTTTTAATTTCGAATAGATCGTAATTAGTGAATGTTTTAAGAACTCAGTGAGCCCGTTTCGTCTTACATATTTTTATTTGTGCTGTGTTCGTTAAGTAATGTCTAATGTAACAACTGTATATTGTCGATATTTTACATGATATTTATTTATTGATTCGCTTTAGGTTCGCTATTTCACGTTGTTTTATTGGTAAAAGTCGTAACGATCTGGCTGGGGTGCATTTTGTTTTTATGATTTAAAATTTTGCTCAAATATTTCTTTTTATATACTATTGATTGCATATTAAAAAATTGTACTCGTACCTACTACAGTTGGCAGGACTGTAAAGAAATCATTTATACTAAGTGCAATTTATTTGAATCCCTTGCCAGATGATGATATTTGGTTTGTAAAATTAAATGAAAAATTAGTTTTAAAAAATTAAAATTAAGTTTCTATTATCAGGACATCTGATTGTTCTTCAAATTTGACAACTTAGGTCCGTAGAAAGATTGTGGGGAATGTAATTTGATCGATTTTATTTACCATTATTTCCCAACAATTCAAAATTTATGAAATATAACTATAATTAGTAACTTAATAAGTTTAGGCGAGACGATATTGTCATAAATATATAAATACATGAAATTAATAAAGCATAATTATTGTAATTACAGATTTTTATTGCACCTTTATCACCATGATCTATTTTTACTAGAATATTTTTAAGTTTTCTAATTAATTTAACAGACTTTATCTTCTTATATTAGTGATATAGTTTTAATGTCAATTTACATTTAATTTAATTGTTTGAATTGTTGTAAATATTTGACACTATTTTAATTGTACATTTTAATTTTTTATATATAAAATTGGTCATATTATTCAGATATCAGTAAAATTCTAAAAACATTTAATTTATTGCCTATACCAACATATATGTGTTAATAAATTATATTTATTTTTTTGTTGCATGAAACCTCCAATTAATTATATCACTTTTCCAAAAACCATTTCAGTAATAAGAAAGAAATTATACAAAATTATATCCGTATCACTCCTGACAACGCTAATACGAAACAAATTTGGGAAAGCATAACGACGAAATAATGAATCGCGTGTAGGCCCCGTTCCTCCCGTGTCAGTCACGACCGATTGGTCGGCGTGGATCTCAAAATTACTTTTTTGTTTCAACACGAACCTTATATATTACTTGTTTTTCACTAGGTGTGGTACGCTAATGACTTTTTAATAATCCCCCTACCTACGCTGAAGGCGGACCATTATGTGAGGTGAACTAATGCGATTTTGACAAGTTCGAAATTGAGGCAATTACGGTTTTGCAGGCTTTTAAATGGAAGAGTATTTGTCTGTACGACGTTTCAACTTTATGATGGATGTACCGGAAATCATTTGGTTGATTTTTGAACTTGGCTCTCAGAATGCATTTACTTGAGAACGACTTACAGTTAGATGCTCAAACCTCTTACATAAGTACTTCAATTGTTATCTATACTCGTATTTAAATAAAAATAGCATTATATGTAATTTAACTAAGTATTTTTCTTAGCAATATCTATTTGTGAATCGTTTTATCAATTAAAACGACATTGTAATATAATATGAAATAATGTATCAAAATCTCAATTTCAAGTGACCGAATTTCTGACAAGACAGCATTAGTCTTGTTGTATCGCGAATAATCTGTGAGTTGAAAGGTCAGAGTAAATTGGTCAGTCAGTCATCTCGCAATGATAGCAAGTGTGATTTATGAGCCCTCTTGTGCCATTGCACTTGATTCAGATTGGGTTCATGGCCGTTCTGATATGTGGTAACAGTGTTTACTTTGTGGTGTTAAAATAAATAGTATTTATTTTTAAAGGCATAACAGGAATAGCTTGAATTAATATTAAGGAATTAGTTATTATATTTAATTTTTATATCTATAATATTTATTTTTTATATATTTCATGAAAAAATTGTCAATGTAGTCTTGTATTAAATTTAATAATGTTGCATTTGTATCTATCTAAAAAATGTAAAATACAAATTTTGCAATTAGTTATATAAGCTGACTTTACACAAAAATACACTCAAGATTTATCTACTACATGATGTAAATTTATGGCAATACCATTTTTGTATACAATTTTGAACTTATCCTTTAAAAAAAAGGAAAAATATAACAACAAGTATTCTAAACTGTAGAAAAAAGTACCTACATAACAAAAAATTGACTCTATATCGACTCTAATTTAATTTGAAAATTATTTTTTTTAATACGTTGTAAAATATTTATGTAGTCAGTATTTTTTTTAGATGTACATTAAAAAAATTGTATGTTCCAAATTTCCAAAGACATTATGAGCAATAGATTAATAATTAATTTATAAAATATATTAAATATAAAACAATAACACCTAAATATGATTGTCAATACAAAATTCTCCTATGTATTTTTTTTATATATTTTTTTCTGTAAAACAAATAAAGAAGTAACTAAGTAGCTGGTACTCGTTAAAAGAAGATGCAATGAAGACATAAATCACGGATCCCACGACCTTGCCTCATAACATTCAATTTTATTGACTGCAATAAACCAACGAAATGGTTGAATCATCAACGTATCGATAAACACCTTGTAAATATTTTCCGTCCCTTTCATGCCAATTGATTTTGTAAAGGACAAAAAAGGATGGGAACGAAGTCTCTTCATTTCGTCGACACAGAAAATAGTTTATGGAGTTACAAAGAATATTTGTTTTGATTGATTTTAAGCTTTATGTTTATAAAAAATAAGGTGCATTTTAGTTTTTTGGTTTTCAAATTTATAGGTTTCATATAGGTCCTTAAATTGCAATAACGATTTGTTTATAGATGTTAAAATGTCGGCGAAGCTTTATAAGATTTAATTTATGATATGTTACAATATTCATTAGTTAGTGTAAAATGTGAATGTTTAATAATTATGACTTTATAATAGCTTGTGTAGTAAAATATTGCTTCAAATTTCTCTGTAAAAATTTTATGATTTTTAAATATCTTAGAGTTTGAGCTTTAAACGTATTAGATATTTAATTAATTTATATTTTTTATATGTTGAAATTTAGATTATTTATTATTAATAATTTTGAATGCATAATTTTCATTTAGTATTAAAATATAAACTATTTTAGCCAATTATAAATTAGCTTAATTTAAATTATAAGTACTCTTAAAAGTATTTTAACTTCATAAAAATCCAAAACATTACCGTCTAATACTAAAATAAGTAAATTCAAAATTTGCCGCGCAAGCCAGCCATTTTGTTTTGGGCGGAACCACCATTGGCCCCGCCCGTCCCCAGTACCACTCCCAGGCAACTCTGACGCAGCCCAACTCATTTGTTATATTGTATGGTGGGCGACTAAAGTTTAGGTATAGACATTTTTGGTTGTTTAATTCTATAATATTTGTTTAAGGAAATGTTGATTATGTAGAATTATAGCTGAAAAAGTTATTTCCAATTTATAATTAGTTTGAAGTCACTGGTTCTTGAAATAATTGATAAATATGGCGAAATTGTTTTATCTTTTGGTTTTATATGAGTATTTTGAAATAAACTTCAAGAATAAACATGAAACTAGTCATAAATAGAAATCAAATTTAAAAACATAATAAAAACAACACACAAACCTTTCCCCAAAAGTATATCTAAGGTATTTGTAATTATTTAAATATTCAATCTTTTTATAATAATTGAAAATATTATGTAAAATATTAGTGGAAATTATATTCATTAGGTAGTTTTTATATGAATTTCCTTCCCAATTGATTGATAAGGTTCATTTTCTGTCTCTACCTAATTATAATTCAAATGTTTTTCATAAATAAACATAGAAATATGAAAAAATATATATATTTATTTATTTGCGAATACTAAAATGAATACAATTAATTTACTTGAGTAAACAAAATAGTTCTTGATAATTTTAATCACCTTTAAAATATTAAAAATAAAATACAAAAATCTAATAAATGAAATCAACAATACCAAAACTTTACATCAACGGATACAGCTCAAATGCATTTGAAGATGACCTCAACAGAATTATGGCTTTCTCCTTTCCATATATGGTAAGTTATATATATCTGTCCTTCTCACTATAATTTTTTACAGCGTTCATCTTTAAGTGTAACAGTAGAGGATGCTGGGTAGCTTAACGAGAGGGACGTATGTGGTGGTATATATCTATATCTAGAAGTAGGTATATATATAGTATAGTAGTTGAATATACATGTAGTATCCACTTACGAGGATTTAAATATAGATAGACTTGTAACTGAAACTGAAAAATCCATGATTTTGAATTGACAACTTAATTAAAACATTTTTTGTTGGTATTTGTGACTATGAATGTTAGATGATAAGCAATAGGGCATTGTACGATCAAATATGACATTCCATTTTCAATTTCTTACATAAATTAAAAAAGATAATTTATAGTAATAAAAAAATAAGTTAATATTCTTATATAGGTACACGTGTCTCTACTTTTCTCAAATATTTAATCATTATCTAAATCCACGACATAAAATCTGAAAAATTAATTAAAATATTATTTTAAGTACCAAAACAGCATCAAAATTGTTCAATCGCCTAACTAGAACTTATTAGCGTCGTTTTTTCACATTAACTACAAGCAAGATTGGACTCAACGCCTTCTCAGTCCATCAAACAAACATACAGACATTATTTATTAATANGGCTTTCTCCTTTCCATATATGGTAAGTTATGTATATCTGTCCTTCTCACTATAATTTTTTACAGCGTTCATCTTTAAGTGTAACAGTAGAGGATGCTGGGTAGCTTAACGAGAGGGACGTATGTGGTGGTATATATCTATATCTAGAAGTAGGTATATATATAGTATAGTAGTTGAATATACATGTAGTATCCACTTACGAGGATTTAAATATAGATAGACTTGTAACTGAAACTGAAAAATCCATGATTTTGAATTGACAACTTAATTAAAACATTTTTTGTTGGTATTTGTGATTATGAATGTTAGATGATAAGCAATAGGGCATTGTACAATCAAATATGACATTAAATTTTCAATTTATATAAGAGACATTAGAATAGATAATTTATACTTAGTAATAAAAAAAATAAGTAAATATCCTATATGGGTAGATATATGTGTCTCTAATTTTCTCAAATATTTAGCGATTATCTAAATCCCCGATATAAAATTTGAAAAATTAATAAACATATTATTTTAAGCACAAAAACAGCATCAAAATCGCCTAACTACAACTTTCAATTATAATATTGAGTCGTTTTTTCACATTAACTACAAGCAAGATTTGGACTCAACGCCTTCTCAGTCCATTAAACATACATACAGACATTATTTATTAATAATATTGTATATAGGTACTTATTTATATCAAAAATATATTACACAAACACCAAATCAACTCAACCACTAGTTAATGTACTTATAATTGTACAATTATCAGATACCGTCGAAACGTCTATATACGTAGGTACCTATATATCTACCTACTTTAATCCCTGCAATTGCAGCTCTTACATAAACGCAATTATATAATCATTAACTGAGATAATGGGTCTCGATTAATGACAATTTAATGATAACATCATTACACGTGCTTAAGTCTAAAGCCGGCAAAGTGTGAAAATACAATCATTAGGGTGTAAAAAATGATATCAAGATATGTGTTAAAAGACTAGAATTACTTTGTCAAGTATTATATATCAATGTAAAGGTAGAGTTGAGGTGACTCAAGAAGTTTTCTACCCACGCTTTAACTGTTTTTTGTAGGTTACAGTTATAATAATTATGACTATTAAATTATTATTCTCACGTAAGAGATACATTTTAATTATTTTCACAGGAACTAGTCTATTTATCGTTGAAAATAAATAAAGTACTATAAATATTTATTTTAAAGATTTATTAATTAGTACCTAATTGAAATGGTAGGTACGGCATGTGATAGTAAGGACAATGATTGTGAATTTCATTCCTGAACGAAATATTTTGAGTTCTCCGCTCTATCAAGGACTAAACGCGGCGTTAAGTTCCGCCCCTCAACTCGTAATGCTTTCGAATTAGTGCGTAAAGCAGATAGCTTTCCAGGAGCATGCGTGCGTGTAGCTGAAAAAAATATAATTATAACTAACGGCAATATAATAGTTTCTTTTAAAGAATACTTTACAAATCTATTTTTTTTACAATTAGGTACATATAGAGATAGATACAAACTAAAATAAAAAGAAAATAGACACGAAAGTTTAATAATATCTATTATATATTTAATTTTTAATATAATTATAATAATAAGTTCATCAGGCAATCACAAAAATACTGACCTTTTTTAATATATAAGAATTATTTAAAAAAAAACATCGTCACTGTACTTAACCGCCGGTAGTCCAAAATAGCCGCCGTCGGAAATAGACCCTGTCCAAAGAAGCCGCTACAATATCGTTATTTATAGTTTAGAATTTAGACATACTTATTTCTTTGTCATAATTAATTGTATTATACTTTTAATTGTATTATATTCTTATTGGTGTGTTTGATTCGATACTGTACTTAGGTATAGGTAGATTGGTAAAATAGGTATATTCTAAGTAAAAAAGTATTTTATTAAGTTATTACATAAAAATAATTTTATTTATTTTATCTTATATTAAGGTTAATTAAATAAAATTGGCACAGTAACAGTTCTTGTTATTAGGCATTATATTAGGCATACATACAACGTATACCTACCTATTTTTATTCTTCGACTAAAAGACGATAGATAAATAAATTTAATATGCAATATTTAATGATTAAAATAGAAAGAAAAATTACTATAGACATTAATGTTTTATTAACTAGTAGATTGTTAGAATAACCTTATAAAAAATAACTTTACACAGAAATATGTAGGTTCACTAATTACTTTGACGATCTTAAACATCAATTCTGTAAGTAACTTTAATATATTTATTTACACTTAAGACGTTGAAGGTAATAAATAAAACGATCAGTTGTGGTTCAAATTTATTTATTAAAAAAGCCGATAAAAATGTTTAAATATGAATTACCATTAGGTGCTTACTTAGAATACAGGGAAGAGTATACCTAAACAAGAATCATAGCAATCGTAAAATATTTCTGAAATTCTTTCTTTTGCATAAACTTAATTTACAACTAAATAGATAAATAAGTACGTAAAATATTATATTACTTGAATTCATAAAAAAACTAAAGACAACATCTTAGGGAAAAATTTGAACTCGACAAGTTTGTTACATATTAAATATATGAACAATTTTAATTATTTCGATATATTTGACAAAAAAACAATGTTTCTTTTTAGTATTTCTATTATTAAAACTACATAATACCAAACATTAGTATAAACAATTACATTTTTAAAAATAATTTTAAGTATAGGTATACCTATTATTAAAATGAAACATAAAAATGACTTTTTCATACAAATTTAACCATAAAAACAAACAAATCTAAATTATTTTTCCTAGTACTCTGTTAGTACATTAGTGCTAAGCTTTCCTTTGTGAAGTGAAGGTCGGCCCACATCACGCAGTCGTGATTAAAGTCACGTTTATTTACTTATGTCACTTCGTACTCCACTAATGTCTCACTTTCGAATCGTAGTACAGTGGTTTGCATATGCATTTATAATGCTTGTTGATTTAAATATTGTTTTCATAATAATTTTAATGATTCGTATTAATATTTTTGTTTGTTTATTTTATTAATTGTACTGTGTGAATATACATTTGTAGTTTTTAACACCATTTTTTTAATATGTATAGTTAAATTATTTTTCTGCACGCTGAAGGTATCTTCGAATCTAATCTTCCACAGAAGCTGGTGTCATGAATGCCGATATCAACATGCTGAGGATAAAGCTTTATTTTATATGGAACGATAAGTTAAAGTAAAAAAGAAGTGTGTAAACTTAAATAAATACATAGTGTTATGGCACTTCGTTCCTTTATAAACTTTTAATACATACAAATATATTGTATAACCTATATGTATACGTATATGTATATGTACCTAATATACATGTATTTTTTTTGCACAGCTTTCATTGCCGTTGTAAACCAAATGAAAAACTTTAACTCATATTATATCATATTTTATATTATAGAAAACAAAACTGAAAATCTAAGAATATTTATGCAATAGTAGCAACAATATTGAAAATTTTCCTCTATAGTCAATTCAATATAGATTCTTGGTGGAACATTTAAATAGGTGGCTGTCGAGCGCTTTCCGTTTAATATCCGCTCTGATTCTCATTCTGTAGTCTCGCTTAGGTCTGGAGACTTATTAAATGTTGTATCTTGTATGAAATACGTAGTGGAAATTTATTTACTTACATTTTATAATTAGGTTTTTTTATAGAATACACACATTTTCTACGTTCCTATCGAATAATAATAACCATATGAATATGACAGCTAATTAAAACTGAAAATGTATACTTTTTTAACTATCAATATCTACATTCTTACTCTACTCCATTTTATACTGTAATTCCTTAATTTATACAAAAAACTACAATTTTACAAAACTTAAGATATATAAACCTTATACATAATTATACAAAATAAATCAAACATTCTATCAATAAGGAATTTATACGTTTAAATAACTAATATTTCTATCGTATATAGCATCGTTGAAAGCAAGGCAGCTATTTCTAAGTTATGCGCCGGACCCGCTGCGGCCAGCGTGTGGTAATTTAATAAAGATAATCCCGTGATAAGATACAATACACCTATCTTATGTGTTCTATGAGAATATTGTGCTTTAAAATGTGCCTGGACTTGGTTGTTATCTTATTTATATGAGATTTTCATTTTTTTTCAGCTTTACTGCTTAGGCAGAGAGAGCTTAGTGATAAGACACTCCGTAGCCCCATTTTCAGCGGAATTCCGAAGGCATTGTGTGTTGAGTGACGGAATTAAAGCTGTGCTTCACCTGGACATCAGAGCGAAGAAATGAAAATATGAATTCAGATATCAAATTTACTTTAAAATTTCAAGATATTGTAAAAAAAAAATGGAAATTTATAAATAATGAAAAAAAATCTTTACGATATCTCCCGCATATAGCAGCCAGGGTACAGAAGGAACCTAGTGTTCACACTTTCAACCAAATTTTCATAGTATTATATACGTGTCGAGTCCGGAACCTCTCACTTGGTTTTGTTAACAGAGCAGAGAAAATGAAAACAAGTTATACAATAAAAAGTTATTGAAATAAATATTTTTATAATGACTCCGGAATATATATTATTTTTAACTTTGAAAAAAATATAAATAATTTGAACTAAATATACCAAACTAAAACTTTCCCCCCCTTATATTTGTGCTTTTGATAAGCATATAGTTATATTATAATATCCGCTATAAATAAAGTTTCCAGGTTGGCGTAGTGGCGGCGCGTAGGAACTCGTGTTTCGAGACAAAGGGCCAGATGTATGATTAATGCAGACTTCCCGCTAAGCTACGAGTAACTGTGCGACTCTACTCATTTGGATTTATGTACTAATCTTAGTTTGGCTATGTCATAAGAAGTTGTGAAGTTATATATAAGAAATAAGAATGGACTGTAGGAATGTAAATTGTACAATTCGTTTTGATAATCTTTTAATGAAAATAAATTAAGTTTAGCCCTAGGTTCTAGAAATATAGCGTTTTGAAGCTCTGGTCCCATTCAGACATTTCCGTACCTCACTTTCCACTGAATTCTTGAGGCGTTGCGTGTTGATTAGCAGAACTCAACGTCATGCTGGGTATGTCTGTCTGTCCTCACCAGAGCGAGGAAATGGAAATATTATATATTTAATTTGTTTGAGTGGGAATCGAACCCACAACCAACTGGAACTGGTTCCTTGAAATAATTTAATAAAATTACCATTTGATCATTATCGCTTTGATAAAACTAAATTAAGTTTACATATATTTGGAAAAGCTACGGTTACATTTATTTACATACATAGATATCCTTCATTATAATTCAAATAAGCTAAACTAAATAAACAAAATTAATTCAAATTGTCGTCACACCGCTATCCACCTTAAATTACTTATTATGTAGGTATATAAATCCACTTAATACCTTTCAATTTATGGATACCAGCATAAACTGACCTGCCGATACCCCTCGATATCTTTATTTTAGAATTACATAGGTATATTTCATCTATGTTTAGGAGATATCGTTAAACTGGTTTTTGGTATCAAAGTTCGAGGTGAGCGGGTCCATTGTCGCGCTATTGATTAATGTCGTAGTTTATCTACCGATACGTACAATGGCGTCTTACCCGAATACCTTAATGCGTTCCGCCTCTACATTTTATTTACTTATTTATTTATTTATTTATATAATTCTTAATATGTTGGTTTAATGAGGTTTTTTCTTTTACAGGTGCTGTGGCAGTTGACGGTTTGTTATCTGAAATAAAAAATTAAACATCAATTATTGTTGTTTTAATTTTAAATTAAATAGTAGATTTTCAAAATTAAATAAATTTTATTTGTATCTAATCTTTGTGCAGTCCTCAAAAGTAAGTAGGTATTTAAATTCCACCAGCCTGCACGTAAAGAATATATATACTTAGAAGTTATTATGTTCTCCATTTTCTGCCTCTAAATTATTGTTAAGTGCCTTTTTCTCTACTTTCCGTAAAACCTACAATAGAAAGTACGAAAATTATAATACATTTATAGCCTTCGATATATGTACTATATAAATATAAGTATATCATTTAAAAAAAATCTGCTATGATAATATATCTACATCTTATATATATAAAAATAATAATCTAATTTAAACATCTAAGGCTACAGAACAAACGAACATAACCACTGCCACGCACGTCGTCCCATGCGTAGGCAGCCTAAATGTCACTCACAAAAGACATATGACATTGCAGCCCAGTTTCATTCTATGCAAATGGTCTTTCCCATGTTTTGAGCACTGATATCTTCTATTGATTGATATGAATGTCTTATTGTCGCTATAGCGTGGAAGTTAACAATGACTTTAAGATGCGATCTCGCTATTGAGAAGGGAATATCTACATATGTAATATGTGTTGTATGGGTTTTTTCTTTACAATTAATGATTGATAGCTATATGTTTAATGGTTGATGTTAGTAGGTTCAATTCCAAGTGAAGGAGCACAGTAAGTAAAATGTTCGTACAAAATTAACATACAATTTTATAACTAAATTTTCTTATATAATAAGGGATTGTTTGGAAAATATAATTGAAAGTCGTAGATAAGTTTTATCTACAATCAAGCTATTAATTCCATTCACACTCTACACGTATCTAAGGTGTCAACAAAGTTTTCATCGAGAAGGGAGAGCTCGCTGTTTAACGTCAGGTGCAGGGCGAAGCAGGATGCGTCTGCTAATAATAAAACAACAGTTTTTTTTTTGGTTAAAGTGTAGCAGAACATAACTAAGAAATAATAATTTACATGTATTTATTTATATTAAAATAAACTTAAATATTTTTTATTTATAATAATATAGACGATCCCTCAGTTTGTCATTAAGATATAAATCAGTAAGTGGACCTAGTCACCTAGTATGGAATCTTAAAACAGTAATAAAGTCTATGTTTAGTTCCTATTTCTGCTTACTGCCCGAGATGTATAAAACAAAAAAATATATAAATATCTTAAAGAAAATAGTATATATGTGTATATAATATGTTTGTATTAACACATTCTATGTATTCCAAAACAAACTTATATATTTTCAATATAAAATACCAAGAAATGTCTCCTTATCTTTTGAGAATAACATTATCACATTTCTATTAAGCAATACATTTCTTTAGCAACCATATATTAATGGTGCTTTCAAAATTACATGTACGGTATAAAGATGTCTCAAACCCATTAAGGTAAGTAGGTCCAAAAGAAACTAATGATTACGAGATAATGCGTAAGAAATGAACAGAGGAAGGAACGCTTTCTTACGTCCTCTCTGAAAAAGTGAAAAAAGGTTTCGTGATGGAGTAAAGGAAAAAGACCGAATTTCGTCTCGAGAGAGTAGCACTGCGAAGCCTGAATATTTACCGTAACCCAGAAGGCAACAAAACCTTAGAATTACAAACTGGTATCAGCTCAAGACCGTCGTATGTAGGGTTTACTTTTCAATAAATAACAAATACCTCGTATTAGGTATTCTCCGTGTAAATAACAGCGACATACCCGCGACTAGTGGAAGAGAGAGAGAGAGATATAAAACGAACGAGATGAAAATATGGCATTTTGATTAATACGCAACGATTGCTCAGAGCGGGCTGTGTACCATTGCTAAGTAATGACCACTCCATAAAGACATGGTTAAGGTTAAAAGAAAATTACTTTATCAACGCCTTGTTTTAAATAAATATCCTGTTTCAGGAAATATTATTGTTGTTTCCAATACAAGAAATTAAGTTGTTCCGATCTTAAGGATTCGACCGCTTTATTGATAGCTACACACGTGATGTATCATTAAGTTCATTTATTTCTTAAACGTTGATAAGGTGGTGATTTTTTCGTTTGAATAATGATGTCATTATTAGACACGAATGGCTGTATAATTAAATTAAATGAATATGACCGGAGCAAGTTATTTAAATGTTGATATATCTTCATTTAAACGTATTGAAATATAGTGTTTTTGATATGGAATCTTAATCATAGAGGCGTGAGAAGTGTTTGAGAACCAAAATATTGCTAATTTATGCTTTAAAATGCAATAAATATAATATAAACATAAAAAAAACTTATTAATTGATCTGTTAAATATTGTTACTTAAAGACACATAACGGCCAAATGTTGATTCAAGTTTTAATAGGTACCGATCTTTTCATTTATATGAAAAAAAAGGGTCCCAAAAAAGCAAAAACAAGCGGTTATGTTAACCAAGGGTACCATTGGCTAAAAAGGGTTGAGCTGTCAGATTGTCTCTTGAACCAAAGAAATAAAAAATATCTAAAGATAATCTGTGACAGATCCGTCTTACTAAAAAAGCCGACGTTTGACATAGATAAATATGATTATTCAGGTATTTTTTGAACTTTAAATTTTCGATTTGTGTTTTAATTACATAAATTCTCACAACGTATGTCTTTTGGTATGTTTTTTAAGGATTTTTTTCGTTTGATGAATCATTCGTATGATTAATATCTAGAAAAAATAGCAAAGAAGTGTTTTAGGTAATGACGATCATTACCTGTAACGCTGGTTTTAATGGAAGCATTATTCTTTATTTTTTATAGTGTACCACTATGGCTAAAATGTTTCCTGTTGGATGGTTGGGGGTTCAATTTTTAATTTCTTTTTTCCTCACGAAAAATGTTGCGTAATCCATTTCTTTATAAAAGGTGTAAATTAGGTAACAGGTTATCACAAAGTTCTTAACTCCAAAGTACCTGAAGCAGCTGAAGTCAACCGATTAAAAAAAAACCACAACTCTTACAAACGTTTTCTTTCTTTTAAATTATTATTATTTATATACATTTTTAATTCAAATTTTTATTTGTTTCACATACACCTGTAAGTTCAAAGACAGCAATAAAAGGTTTTGTCGGAAAATCAATTATATATAGCTAGGTGAGGTCAGCAGTTAGTCGGAATGGTCTCGCCATTACCGACTAATTCCTTGCCATTTGCCTGCGGCCGCCGACGGCGACGGTCAACCATTGTTTGCTCAGTGCAACTGATGTGGTTTACATATGAACCGTAATACGAAACCAGATATGTATAGTCTGAATTGGTCAATTTTGATAGGAATACTTTGAGTTTATATCATTTCTTAAGTTAAAATTCTATTTTGGGTAAATTGGAGGGTACTTAAATGTTCATGATTCTTATTTGGTTTCGGATTATTTGATATTTTGACTTTTTAGGTCTGTTTATGTATGCAATCAGCATAAATATAAGCTTAAAGTTTACTTTGTAACCGAGTCCTACACACAACTCCCAAAGAGGGAAAAATATGTGGAAAATATCGTACTAATTCGCTTATTTTTCGTTAATAATCAATAATCTAGTAGATAAATAATAAACAAAACGCAACCAATAATAATATTATCAAAGTAAAACTATATATGCAACATATGTAATATCCAAACTAAGTTTCAAGTTCACAATCCAACTAGAACTAAGAAAACATTGTTATATGTCACTTGTCACCTCCCCAAAGAAAGTAAAAACAAAAGTAAAGAAGGGCATGTACTGGCAGCTCTCACCACCATCAATCACCACCAATATTTGCCATCCAGTAATCTGTGCCCAAACTTCCCAAGAGGGACGTTGGCCTGCATGGGACAAGAATCAACTCTCACGAAAATTATATTGATATTCAATATACAATAAATGGGCGCTGTCACAAACTTGCTGTACGCTCCTACGGTCATCCCTAAGCTATCTGTGTCATTGGAAACGCAGCAGCTATTCCTTTTCTCCTCTTAACAATCATCGAGAAGAAAAGAGATAACCGTGTATAGTGGGTTTAGCGCGCCTTTGTCACAAGGACCGAACTAATTTTTCATCATACGGCCCGCGACAGTTACAAATGCGCCCGAACTGTCTCCTTCTTTAATAATACTTTTTATTTTTTTTCAAGGGTAGTTCGCCCTCCGACAAATGAAGATTTTCATTCGCGGGGAAAAATTGGAAGAAGCTTTAAAGGTTATTTGTTTGTGAAGCTCTTTAATGCTGTTCTAATTAAACATTACAGTTGAGAATAAGAAAAAAATATTTGCATTAAAAAAGACTTTCTAAAGAATTCTCACAATAAAATTATAATTAAAGTGCCTATACAATAGGAATAACTACTTGATGTATATTTATGTGCATTTTAATTGTAAAAATAAAATAAATAAATACGAAACAATACTTTATTTAAATGTCATGTTTAAAAGATAATTAAATAAAAAATATAATTAAAGTTTTATTACTGTACGAGGCTAGTCGCGCAGGGACACAAGCGTGTGTCTAAACGCGACAGGTTGTGAGTTCGATTCCCACTCAAGGAAATTAATTATGTAATATTTTCGTTTATTCGCTCTGGTTTAGAGGCGAAGCGCGGCGTTAATATCCGCCACTCAACACGCAATGTCTTCAGAATTCAGCGAAAAATGGGGAAACAAAGTATCTTAATGTTAGATTCTTTCCTAAAAATACAGTAAGTACTTATTATTGTTACAATTTTTTTTAATAAATTAAACTAAATATATTCCACTATTAGGTTATATCTAATACATTTTAGACAGAATATTTTTAATATATAGTCAAAACACCCTTCGCATTATAATTCGGCACCCCAGATCAGCTCCGCACCGATCAATCTCTGACGAATCTGTCATGTTCGGTTTATGAGAAAAATTGTTAGGACGCTCCCACCCGGTCCCCCCTATGGTAAACAGTTGGGTTAGTTTATATAGCGTTCATATTAGATTTATTGATAAATCATTTATGAATACTGTATATTTTTGTTTTTTTTTTTTTTGAGAAATTTCGCTAAGTATTTTATTTATTAGTGTAATTTTTCGTTATTTCTTTAAGTAACTAACTAAGATAATCGAAATAAAAGTGGCATATGTAATTGTACGTGTTTCTTTAAAATATTACGTTATGCCTTTAAAATGTACCTATTGAATGAATTTAGTTTAAATTGAGTACCTTATTTAAGGAATACCTATAGCGGAAGTATAATAAGATAAATGTAAATGTTATTTGAGATACAAAATAGAACAACTTATAAAATAAAAAAATAAACGTACCTTTCCTAATAAATTTAAAAGACATTACAAAATTAAAATGTTACCTGTATTTTATTTTGTAAACACGTCTTTAAAATTAAAAACGAAAAATTCTTGTTTTAGAAACACGTTTAGTAAAATAATAAAGATTTAAGTATGTTTTTTTACTATATTTTTGTACATATACCTCTAGGTAACTAGGTATTATGAAGGCTTAATTATTTATATGCCCATATTTACAATTTGATATCGCAAATAAAAAACAATGGAAAAAATTCTAAGTTTATTTCAGGAAAATGCTTTCCTCAACATCATTTGTCCTAAGCATCGGAGAGTAAATGCGACGCGGCGGTTCCCACGAACCTTCCAAGACAAACGTACCAAATACAAACAATCTGAAAACTGTATTACCCCTGAAACCTACCTTATTGCCGTACTTGAAAAACTACTTTGCGTTCTACTATAGAATTCTATACGCACCTTCTAAGTTGGTTAAGCTATAGGTATTTCGAGGTTGAGCTAATGAACTGCAAAAAATATTTGCCGATTCGGTTTTCGCTTTTTGCAACTGATAAATGTTCTCTGTATTTGGTAAGCGAGTTTTCTTTACTTTTACCGAATGAAAATATCTATTTTAGTAATAAGGATTAGCAGGAACGCATCGATGTTTACTTATTTGGAAATTATATTTGTTGCTTATAAAAACTTGTATTGAGTTTTATTTCAATTAGGNTTAATAAATTAAACTAAATATATTCCACTATTAGGTAATATCTAATACATTTTAGACAGAATATTTTTAATATATAGTCAAAACACCCTTCGCATTATAATTCGGCACCCCAGATCAGCTCCGCACCGATCAATCTCTGACGAATCTGTCATGTTCGGTTTATGAGAAAAATTGTTAGGACGCTCCCACCCGGTCCCCCCTATGGTAAACAGTTGGGTTAGTTTATATAGCGTTCATATTAGATTTATTGATAAATTATTTATTAATACCGTATATTTTTTGTTTTTTTTTTTTGAGAAATTTCGCTAAGTTTTTTTTTTTATTAGTGTAATTTTTCGTTATATTTTTAGGTAATTAAGATAATTGAAATAGATATGGAATATGTAATTGTACGTTTTTCTTTAAAATATTACGTTATGCCTTTAAAATCTATTGAGACTAAATTGAGTATTTATTTAATGAATATAGCGGAAATATAATAAGATAAATGTAAATGTTATTTGAGATACAAAACTAGAATAACTTGATAAATAAAAAAAATAAATGTACCTTTCGTAATAAATTTAAAATACATGATTAAAATGTTAACTTGTATATTATTTTGTAAACACGTCTTTAAAATTAAAAACGAAAAATTCTAGTTTTAGAAATACGTTTAGTAAAATAATAACGATTTTTATTACTTTTACTATATTTTTGTACGTACACGACTAGGTAACTAGGTATTATGAAGGCTTAAATTATTTATACGCCTGTATTTACAATTCGACATCGCAAATAAAAAACAATGAAAAAAATTCTAAGTTTATTTCAGGGAAACGCTTTCCTCAACATCATTTGTCCTAAGCATTGGAGAGTAAATGCGACGCGGCGGTTCCCACGAACCTTCCAAGACAAACGTACCAAATACAAACAATCTGAAAACTGTATTACCCCTGAAACCTACCTTATTGCCGTACTTGAAAAACTACTTTGCGTTCTACTATAGAATTCTATACGCACCTTCTAAGTTGGTTAAGCTATAGGTATTTCGAGGTTGAGCTAATGAACTGCAAAAAATATTTGCCGATTCGGTTTTCGCTTTTTGCAACTGATAAATGTTCTCAGTATTTGGTAAGTGAGTTTTCTTTACTTTTACCGATTGAAAATATCTAATTTAGTAATAAGGAGTAGCAGGAACGCATCGATGCTTATTTGGAAATTATATTTTTGTTGTTTATAAACACTTGTAATGTGTTTTATTTCAATTATTAATTTACTAGTCATCGCCCACAACTTTGTTTGCGTGGGTTTTCAGATGTAAAATGACATTTTATACCGTTCAGGTATAAAATAGACTCCCTAGCCTACCTACTCCCATCTTCTCAATTCAGTAATTTCGTCTACAGTTTGTCTGTCAGTCACTCAGTAGCAGCAAGTATAAAAATATTGCCTTAATTATAATACTACGTGCAAATTACGTACGTACAATACAAAATAATATCATAAATAATTATTAACAATACCTTTTACAAATATAATAAAATATTTTACCTATAGATATGTAAACGTAACTTGTTTTACGTAACGTAACCTAAGTAACATGTTTACTCTTTATATCTCTTGAAAGGCATTAGGAGTGGGCGAGTAGGGCAAATGGCGGTAGATATTGAAATTCAAATGGCCGCCTGTGATTTAGTATTCATTTGACGTGATGGAGGCTTTGCCCCGGTTTAGGTTTCGCCAGGCGTCGTCTTCTCGTACATCATAGCGTGCTTCGCTTCAGATCAAGAGGCTTTAGGTTTACTGGGAGAAGTGTATATAAATTATTTTTAGATATAAAAATACAATACATCATGAGATTTATGTGTGCTTTGTTTGAGATTTAGAATTTTAACGGTATGAAACGGTAATTAAACGATTCTTTCTTTTGATTTTCTTAAAATTTTGTAAATTATAGCTGTAATACTTAGATACTTTTTAACATATTGTATATATGCTTTACATTTCAATACGTTAAAAGCCACACAAAACAATGAAATCGAATTAAGAAAATACTATTATAAGCAGTATATTTTTTAGAGACGTACTGCTCACAGCTAGCTTAGCTATATACATATACAATTATACATATTAAAACAAAAAAAGCTAATAAAAAATTATATAAGAAACTTAGTGTGTCCCTAACTCAAACGGGTTGACGGCGGCGTAATCCCAAAAGATTCCCACTTTGAGCGCGCATCGAGTCGCGTCGGGGACGCGGGGGGTGCGGCGCTACACATTCTAAATAATAAACAGGCACCTATAGGCTTTACGATCTGGACATTATCCTCAAACCTAATCTAGCTCTTGAATAAGTAAAGAGGTTGATATCAAGAAATATTAGACATGTCTGATATTTAGACATTTGTAGAAAAATATTATGTACGAGTATTTAGATTAAAAAACAATATTTTGATAGTAGATATCTACTAGTTGCTATACCTATGAGGTAATTGATCATATATATTTATTAGCCTGACGCTATATCCCGCGCATAGCAGAGAGCGGAGGGAATCTGGCATCTTACTATTAAAACACTTCGTTACCATTAAGGCACTTCCTTTCCCCATTTTACAACGAATTTTAGAGACTCGGAACTTACTATTAAAATACTTCGTTCCCATTAAGGCACTTCCATTCCCCACTTTACAACGAATTCTAGAGGCTTAACGCCGTGCTTTGCCTTGTTGCCAGAGCGACCAAAGGAAAATATAAAATATTTCATTTCTGTGAGTGGAAATCGAATCTACAACCTGTCGTGCTTACGGTCACACGCTTGTGCCTGTGTGCCATGACTGCCCTCTACATTTTTAATGATATTTTACAAGAGCACTGAAGTAATCTTCAATTATTTAACAATTTCATAAATATTACATTCTACACATCTTGATTTTTTAGACGTGATTCGTTAAAAGTTAAACATTAGTCCACAAAAAGTCACATCTATCAACATCGGTGTCTAGAGACTTGTTTGCCAGCACTAAGTTCAGTCTATAACAAATGATCGAAGAAAGAAACTGCATATCCAATGTTGACCTTAGAATGCTATCATCCTCAAAACACTACGACTAAATCATTAAATTTACTATACACTGCTGCTATTATACAAAATATTTAACAGCTTATATAAACCAGACTAGCAATGGAAGCTAAAGTAACATATAAGATGGTGTTCCACAGAAGTGACTCTCCAAGCTCTAGTGCAGTGACCTGATGCATTCGCGTTGCGCCATTGGGCTCTCGATTGATGTCCACAGGACTGGCGACGTATTGCAATCGTTATGCACCTAATGTCAATGCGACTAGCCACTGTTCTATAGTGCTTCGAAGGAGGTATTTCTGTGTCTCTGGTGCTACTGAAAAAACTGCTAGCTCCATTTGCCAATGTTTGGAGAATTTATTGGCTTTGGATGGGCTTTTGTATGTAGATACAGATTTTTGGGTTTGTTTTCGTATTGTTTTGGTTATATTATTAAGTCTAGATATGGTCAGATTTGTTCTTTAATTACACAAAATATTAAATAAAATATTAATAACATAGCGATCAGCACGCGGCTTTGTCTACTTTTATTATTATACTTCAATTATAAAAAATCGAGTCTATAATGTTATTCTGTTCTATATTATTATTGTAAAGTTTAATCTAAATAAGTATAGTAGCTTTTGCATAAAAGTGTAACAAACCGTCCATCCTTATGAAACAACTTTCACGTTTATAATATAAGTTAGACATAACTACCTTTACTATCAATACCAGTTCAGTATACAATATAAAAAGAACAGAATATATTATAAAAACTAAAAATTCCTCCATCAAATTAGGTGGTGTGATTTATCACTGTCTATTTTACCTATTTATTTATCGAGAACTTCAATCCTTTTACTAACTGATTTCGGAGCACTATGTAGGTTCAAGCGTGGTTCAGCCATAAATCTGGCTCGGCGGCTCGGTCGCGTGGAAACTTTTTGAATTATTAGTTTTAATTTCCGCCTAAGATCTGCCGCCGTATCTGTCAGCCGTAGTATACCCATATCGAGAGTAGAGACGTAGCTTTATAGAGTACATTTGTATATTTAATGAAGTTTATTTGTGAATTTTAAGTAAAGATTTTCTTGACGACTACAAACGTATTTTAGAAGGGTGTAAAAAACAAGGGTATATAAACCTATTTCTGCTGTATGTATATAATCAAACTAGTTTAGTTTTAAGTAACATTTAAATTTATTAATTTTAATAAAAGGTAGAATAATAGGTAAAATTATAATAATAAAAAAACCTTAGTCCTAATTATTTTATACAAAACTCCCAGCTTATTGTCTTTGTACGTAATGGCGATAACGATGTTAAAAAAATAAAACACCAAAATCTTTTAATAAACCGCATCAAAATCCTTAAAGCATAGTATTATTTATCTCCAAAATTAGATATCTAACAGCCAGAAATTTTAGCACTTCTTAAAATTAATCATACCGTAGTACCTCAATGCTCATATTTACGAAAAGCGGTATCGCCACCGGGCGATTGGTGGTTGTTGACTTTATTACCAGAAACGATCGACTTCGAGATACGTGCGCAAATAAGAGGAACCAGTTAATATTTAAAATAAGGCTTTAAATTGGTTTAAGATTGTAGAGTCGAAGATTAGTCGGTTTTTGAGTGAGAAATTTGCAAATATATTGACTGACTGTTATTAATACTTCCGCTGCCGGCGCCATATGCTGTTGATGGCTATGAATATCAAAATTTTATTTTTGATCTTTCTTTAAAAAAATAGCTTAGTTATTAATAGAATTTGTGTGAATTCTTTGAGCTTAAGTAAAATAACATATTAGTGCATATTTGTTTAAAATATTTTTATATAAACGCACAAAAATGGAAGGTAGGATATAAATGAAATTTTCAAAATACTACATAATATTATATTTAATATATATAATATTTAATATATATAATTAAATAGTAATAAAAACATAAAGTCAACAGTCGATTAATAAATTAGTTTAGCGGTAACGCCACGTTTTCATCGTTCCCCTTTCACGTGTGTTTCCACATTTTTCACGACATAAATCATATTTTTTCAGCTACCTTTTTGCGACCTTTCGGTTTGTTCGAGAGTAGGTAGGTCTTTTTTTCGGACCTAGAAGTTTCAGTTATTTTATTTTATACTGAATATTATATAGACTGATTAATGGCCCTCTATGGAATATACTGGGTGTGGTGATACCTAAGTATATTTATTTGCTAATATTTATTGTTTTCAAACTATTTTTTGAGCTATTACTAATTAAAATACTTAAATATTAACTTAACAACTTCTATAATAATATACCATATAAACGAAAAAAAATACACCAAAGCAATCATAACAAATGGGCACCGACCAGCGTTGTATCTGAACACCTCAGGCTGGCGTATATATATTTTAATTAAGCTACCTCATCGAGAACGATTTAATTTAATTGCCAAATCATTAACTTACGTACAAAACATTAGCGGACTAGAGCAACTGAATTAATAAAAACTCGACTCAAACAAATCAAAGACGTTTCACGATACAGTCCTTATAATATAACTAGTGGATCCGGACGCGGCTACGCCTGCTTGAACTATAAGAATATTTATTAAATATTATATAATATATTTATTTTTATAAGGATGAATATCAAAATATAAGTTCATTTTGGGTGACGTTTTCTTAAAACAACAAAGAAACTTTGCAAACCGGTGCTTAGCAACGACGGTTGTTATTAACATGGCAGAATAAATTGCATGTCAAATTAGAAAGTATTTTAATTTATTAGTACATATGTGTAATGTAATATTATATAGCCTATAGCACTTCTGAAGAATGCAGCTTTCATACAAAACAAAAACATAGTAAATCGGACCAGTAGATCCAGAGATCTTAGCGTTCAAACAAACAAACAAACAAACTCTTCCGCTTTATTATATTAAGTATAGATATATGGAAAAAAATTGTAGACACTATATTAATACTTGGCTATAAATTCAAAGCGTGGCTTAAAATTAAGACAACAAGCCTCTTTAATCTACAATAAATGGTGGTCGTCGCACCGAGACCGGTTCCGGAGATGGAGGCGTAAAAGGAAAAAGAATAATCCGGTACGGAGCGGGTCCAAAATATGATAGGCATCCATAATACAACATGGCCGCTAAGCTCCTATACCTCGCTCTGTCCCCCGCGCGGACCCTGTATAAGCCTATTACACTTTATTAGGCTGACCACATGTGAAGTGTTCCGCTAAGCCTAACCTTGATATCATACTCTCGGTGATACAGCGTGTTCTATGAACAAGATTTTTTTTTAACTTAATTATTTTGAAATAGTCCTTGTATTTTTTTTAATAAGAAGTTACTCCTCAATTTGTATGAAACTAAGGATTATGTAGTGAGATCATGAATAATATAAATGAGGGTTATTTTAGAATGTTATGTAATACTAAATAATAGAAACATTTATTTTAAATTGACGAAATAAATTATCATATTATTTTTTTAACGAATATTTGCGAATATACTGTATTCAACGCTTATATTAAACTTTAGGAACTTTGCACAGCCTGTACACGCAAGGTAATCCCTCCTTTGCGTCCAGCCAGCCAACCGTTGGCCACGGCACAGCATTCCACGTTATCACGAGCACCTAACAAATAAAACCAACGGACCCAATACTACCTGGTCACAAATCTCAAAAACTATAAACCTACCTTCATGACATCTTCCAATACCGATACATAGATTTATGTCTTCTGTATTATTTTTCGGAACACTATTTTTTATGATTCTATATATAGACACTGATTTGAATATAGCACTCATTTATTTAATTAAAATCAATATCTATTATTATATTAAAATAACAAATTTGGAACTTGCGTATAAAACTAACTTACGACCAAAAAGTTGAAGATATACTGAACAACTAAGTAAGCGCAAAATGAAAACGAAACTGGACCTATTGTTATTTGCGAATAATATTCAAATAACGAAACTACAGGTGGTCAATTCTTCTATGTAATTCGATTCATTTTTATTACTTTTAAGATACTTAAGAACTACGGTGGTCACTTTCGTTTGCATTCTTGCGAATTTTGTCACACCTTAGAATTTCTTTTTGCAAAAAAATCGCTTTCAGTATTTTGTTTTCGTGCCTGTGGCCAGTGAACCCTTAAAGTGGTTGTAAATCTGTAAACACTTTCTTTTACATTTACCTTCAAAGGGTGGACAAAAGAAAGTACCTGTTACAATTTTGCACACTAAGCAATAAATATTACGTCTCCTAAACTCACTAGACAAGACAAGAAGAATAGGTAAGAATAAAGAATTTATTATCTAAAATGTTTTATTTAAATTAATTACCCTTTTTCGTCAATATATATTTACATTTATAAAACAACTAATAAATACAACATTTATAAAATTAAATAATTTTATAAATGTTGTATTTATTTATATTCATAGGTATATAAGTGTCAGAGGCAATAATCAATTTAAATGTCAATTAAATTAAAGTGAGATAAGTTAATTGATTATTTTAATGGCAGGAATTAATAGATTTTTAAAACACCTATTGCCGAACTAATTATTAATTTAATATAATTTAATACAATTTTCTGTATATTGCTTTGTTTATGGCTTTGTTTGTATATTGCTTTGTTTAAATAAGTTTAGTTTTACCTCATAGTCATAGGAATATTTAACAGGTAAGTATGTATGTATGAAACTAATATTAATTTAAGTTAATGCAGGAAAAATATCAATATTAGTAACAATTAAATTGTACCATTGATATTGTATGGAGAAACTGTTGATTTTCTTCCCGGCTCTTTTCAGGATGAGTTTTCGAGCCGGTGGTAGCTTTGTATGTTCCTTCGACGAATCAAAAGTGCTTGTAAAAGTCAATTTAACCAAAGATTATTTTGAATTTGAATATCTCAATTATTTAAATTTAACCATGTTATTCGTTAGTTTCAGTGATTAGATTATATAAATAAAATGATAATATAAAAGATATATATACCTAATACATTTTATTTAAATAAGTAATCAATCTCGTTGATAAGGTTTAATACAGAAAATATATTCCATCTTATATAAAATGTTTTAACGATACCTATTTAAAATTTGATAGTTAATCAAATAAAAGCAAATATTTTTTCTTGTGAATTTTTATTTATTTTAAATTATATTAATTAATCACATTGTTTTTACTTTTAGCGCTATTTTTTTATAATTAACTAATAATAATTAGCTGCCAATAAAAAAGTTTTATGATTCGGAGAATATTAAATGAAAACTAAATAATATAAATCAGCTTCACGCTGTATCCCGCGTACAGCAGGGTTGGCAGAGGGAACCTAGTGTTAAAACACTCCGTTCCCCACTTACCGCCGAATTTTGGAGGTTATGTGTGTTGAATGGCGTTAAATGAAAGCTTTTATCTTAACGTTTAAAAAAATATAGAAATAGATTCTACTAATATCGTAATATATAAGATATTATAAAAATCTGTATCACAGATGTTTATTTATTTATTGATTGATAAGTGTCAAAATAAACCAAACGCTTAAAATAAAATACACGACTATATATAGTAACTGTGCGTGCTTCCGCTATTGACTTATATAAATAAACCTATGGGTTTTTACAGTATCCCCACTAAATAAAGAATCTATATATGGACCGNATGAAGGAGTAAATCATTTATATTTAGTAATTTCTTCAGTAAAGATAATTTATATTATAATATTTGTATAATTCAAATACTTATAATATATTATATTATATAATAAGCAAATTTATATAAAATATATTAATCTTATTACTAGGTAGGTACTAATATAAATGTGAAATTTTATGACGTAGAATGTTTGTTCCACTTTTATGCAAAAACTACTGAACGGATTTAGATGGAAATTCAATGGAATATAGCTTATATAACAGGTAGGCTACAATTTATATAAACATTTTGTATAATATGGTTAATTATATCCAAGACAATATTCTTAAGCGGACAAGGCCTTGTATTTTATACCTTCTCTAAAATTACCATACAAAAACCAATAAAAACCGTTATAACACATGTGTTCCTACATTGACCTACCATGAGGGCAACAAGAACAAAGCGACTAATTCTATTGAAACACCATTATCTAATAACAGGGTGGACCATCCATCACGCGTCGAACCACGTCTCCTCTTTACTTCTATATCCATTAATCAGCATCTATAAACGTATCGTCGACACTTGTGTGTCGAATTTTATACTTTTTTTCCTGTGTTAGCTATATGTATGCGATATCACTTATTAATTTAAATATTTTTTTCTTAAATTTTCTCATATTATTAACTTTACCAGTAAGCCAAAGATAATTTTCTGTCAACCTTTCGCTATAAAACAGTCTGTTTTCTAATTATATCTAATTAGGGTTTAGACGCAGCTTTGGTCCCGTGATCAAATGGATGTAACTAGAAGTTGTGTATTCTAAGTGCCCCGTAATCCTAATTATTTTTTAAAGCTCAGGAAAATATTTTATTCAATTCGAACCCCTACTTTCCTAGAGCAGTGGGATCAACGAACTACGCTTCTGCTTACATATACTTTCAACATAATATTTAAGTTTCTAAGCCTATATAATCACATACGTAAAAATATACCTAAAATACTTCTTATAACCAGTAATAGCTCCTAAACAAACAAAAGCTACTAAACTACCCAAAATCTATCCCAGGAAGTTAGATTAGGATCTCCCATGATATCATGACGTGGAATTCCAACCAATAAGAGGGGGCCATGCGGGCGCTGCCAAGTGCCAGCTATCTAGTTCTACAACACGCAACTATGCATACCGATTGCATGTATTCGTACCTACTATATACGTAGAATAAAAGCGTTCTCGTGTCGACAGCTATTTGTTACTATCAGTCGGGTTTACCTGTAATATGTGAGTAAATATTATTTAGTTTTTGCTTATAACTAACTTTGTATTTATAATTTTATGTTATAACTTAACTACTCACTACTACTAACTATTTTAATTTTTTCGCCCTGGTAATATACGCCCTGGTATGGTGGCCATTCAAGGCGCAATTCCTCCGGAATTCGGCAGTCTTAACACTAGGTTCCCTCTGCCTACCTTGCTATGTGCGGGATACAGCGTAGAGCTGATTTAAATTTTTTTACCAATATTTTACCCAAACTTAATATAAATAGTTCTATTATTTTATCTAATTACTCAGATATATAAATATATTACATAGTAAAATTATATTTACTCAGCCATTAATCTTTTAGCTCAAATTAATTAATTTACAAAGTAGCAAGCAAGTCGCCTTTTCAAAGTAATGAAACTTTGAAACTTTAGAGGGATTTCTTTTTAAAGCAAGTTTAATTTTGCTTCTACGGTGACATCCTTGACCGATCGGGAAACCGTAAGTCGTTGGATACTTTTAATTGCTAACTTAAGTACTCCGAGAAAAAAGGGAGATTAATCGATTGCATTCCTTCCTATAATAAGTTACTGTGCAAAATGTAATTATTGTAAGTTAATTTTGCAATAAATAAATAAAAGAAAAAAAGTGTAAAACTAAATTAGTTTTGAAAATGGATACGTTTTTATATGTTTAAATTAAGTTGCGCATAGTAAGTTAAAAATATTGTTATTATTAAATATTACTATATTAGATATATTATGTATATCGAATGAAGAAGCTTCCGAAGCAGAGGATAGGCTCATCTAGTGTTAGGACACTCTGTTTACCACTTTTCACCGAATTTTGGAGGCAATCGTGTTAAGTGGCAGAACTGAACGTCAGGCGACACAAGAAAAAAGAAACGAAAATATAAATTTAAATAAATATTTTATTTTCGGGATCAACCTCACGACCTTCACACACTTGTACTCCTGCACCACGAAAGCCTCTTTAAAAATAAATAACCTTAATAAGGTAGGAAGCTCATCGTATGAAAATTAACAAATAAACGATACTACAATATCACAATCAAAAACCTATAAAGAGGCAGTAGAAACAACATTTTCAACTCGGTTCTTATAATCGAAGTGGGCGTAGACCGCATGCAATAATTGCGTGCAAATTATAGATTAATGATGCCGATAGTTTAGTGTGGCATTATTCATCACAATTACCATTAATATGAGGCTACCTAAACATTTTTATTTTCTCTTCTAGTTGGAAATGTTGAATGTCGATTCTGGTAATTAACTAATTTAATGATTTTGTTTTTAATATTTTCGCAAAATGATATATAATAAAAACTAAAATTAAGTACAAATACAAATATGTATTTAATTTATTTGAACGAAATACTATGATAGTAATTTAGATAATTTCATGACAATATTCGAAATTAACGATTTACATCGAACGAATTAACATCCCGAGTAGGTTAGCCACAAAAATATAATATTCCGACATTTTATATACAAATGAAATTTTATCAAATTACATAATAAATAAAGAAATAATTTATTACAATATTACTTAACATCGACATTCACCCTACAATTAACCTTTAAACTATATCGATTTCCATTCGAGATACATTTTGATATAAAACATCGTTGTAGGCGGTGAATTCCGTTCCGTTGCCGGTTGAGCAGGCTGATTTCTTAAATAATGTCGGTTTGTGTAGGTAGGGCATAGCAGCTGTACGCTGCTGCAATCAGTCTTATTCCGCGTGGACGGCCCCGATTAGTCAACGCCCGCTGCAGAGACAACCTCCCCTAACCTCCTCACAATATCGATTATTCGCAATCGATTTGGTTTATAATATGATATATTGTTTCTTAAAAAGCTTATACGTTATTATAGTATAAATATGTTATTTATGTATTATAAATTAACTTTTTTCTTAGAAAATTTGAAATATTTTCATAGGATTAGTAATTTCTGTTATTTTCTGATTTTTTATTTATTTTATTTTGTCTAAGCACATGTTGACAGAATGGATTTCTAATCCTCTTTAACGGCATACGACATATTTTTGCAATTGTGCGATTATTTTCAAAATTACGAAAAATTTACAAACATTAAATCCAATAACTCATATTATTTATATAAATTTAAGAAAACTTAAGCTGCCACCAGACGTATACAAATGGTCTAGGTCGTGAACTCGCCATAAACATAAGATTAATAACTCCCACTAAGAAGGTTAAAAAAAATAATACAGAGAGTCGATAAAACTCTCCACTTCGATGACATCTTTGGGTTAATGCATACACATGTAATTTTTATACCGTAAAAGCGTCATAAGCCTCTGATATATTACCTGATTATCTTAGCTCCATCTACTTCGTTGTCAGCGTCAACCTATACATTAATGGCGTTTCTATCAAAACAAGTTTTACTATTCTTAAAATTTATCAATCCCTCAACGAATATCTTAGTTTTATCAATATACATTACCTGTATATTATCCACGCGCCCGTCTCTTATCGTACGTTTTCTCACTGCGACATTATAATGAAGAGTTTAAATTTAGGCGTAATGGTTGACCAATAAGATAAAAGGGAGAGAACTACTATAGCAAACATCTATTTTCATGTCATAAAATCCTATGTTTTAGTAGATAAGGTTTAAAATCGTCAGTTTAACCGAATCAACGGTTAGTTGGCTCGTAATGACGGACGCATGGACCGCTGCATACAAAGCAGTCGGCTACCAGAATAAAGTTATCTCGCGATATATCCCTGGATTAATGACCAACTCGTTACTTGTGTATTGAGATGTTCAGAACATGATGATTTAGTGCCATTGAACTTTTAACATAAATATCGGTTTGACATATTTATATACTACGTAGGTAGGTATATTAAAATTTCACTAAACTATATAAATAAATATATTTTAAACATAATTTACCTTCTTACTTATATCTTTTATTAATAATTTTAAATCTTCGAATGATTAATAGCATTCCTTACAGTTATAAGCATATAAATTTATATGCAATTATTAAGATTGATATTATATTTTTTACTGCAAAAATACTTTTACAATAAAATAATATTCAAAAACTTTATTATAACGATGTTTCGTATTAAATGATAATATGTGCATTATACAAAGGATGCAATAGAACTTGATAACCGTTCTCTAGTGAATGACCACCTTTGGACTATAATTTGCCAACCTTTGCCGCCTAGCTAGCAATTTTATAACCATCTCGCTTAGCATCTTCATTTCGAATAACTTAACATTTTCACAACCCTACAATCTTGGGAATATGAGAGGACCGATAACTACAGACATCACTACATCCAGCCATAATCCGTAATATAGATAATAATATGTTTATTAAGATGCAAATGAAGATTTTTATGCAACGAACTAGAGTAACTTGTTTACTTACGTCCATAGAACACTGATCTGGTAACCAAATGTTCATTCAAATGCTAAGGACTTTGTCCACTATTGCGCAGTTGAGTTAAAAAAATATGTATAGACCGAGACTTAAATGTGCAAGGCACAAGGAAGTATGTAAATGAGGCGTGCGTCATAAAATGTCACATAAATCATATCCACGAGGCTCCTGGCGTCGCTGGTGTCCATTGTTGACAGCATTTTGCAAAATCAGGTCAGGATCACATGTGCTTCTGCTTCTTTGTTTCTGGTCATTGTGCAACCTTCCGGGTTCTGTTTTCTATTGTATTTTAGATTGGCGTGCATTTTTTTTCGGATCTTTGCAAAAACTCGACTGCTCTATCGGTTTTGTTTCTGCGATTGTTGTTATTCGCAAAATAAAAGTGAATTTCTTTTAAGTTTTTTTTGTATTCATGTTCTATTTGTGGAACACGTTGTTGTATTGTTTAGATAAATAAACATATTTCGAGCAATATTAATAATTATTTTAATAATTATCTATTTTACGTTGTTTAATAAATTTTAAATAAAACCATTTTAAATTCGCTACTGTAAAAATTTAAATTAATTGTAAAAACACCGTGAATCATATTTTATTGTTCAAGAATATGTGAAGAATAGAAATGTGTGGAATCAAGATCATTTGAATTTAATGCAGTATAGCTACCAAGGTAATATAAAACAGGTACCACAAACTTGTAATTAAAGATTTATTAAAAAAAATCGTATCTTTATATTCACTTGACACTTTTAAATAAAGAATATTTTGAACCTGAAAAAAACTTATTTTAATATAATTATAAATATTTATATTTATTATTGAATATATACAGAATCCCATTTCCCTTCCAAACTTTAAAAGATAATTAATTATTTTATGTGGAATACTAAACGTGAGAATCGAAGGACGTCAAACAAAACAAACGAGCGTGTCATTCCATCTATTTATTTGCAAATTTCGTGCAAAAGTAGAAAAAAGGCGAGGTGAAGGTACCTACAAAAGTGTTCTATTCTAGTCGCCAAATGAATAATTACCTTTCACGTTGTTCCTTTCAATCTGGGCCCGGTGATCGATCAGCGTCGCGAACTCTTTCAGCTCCACCCTTGCTGCCGCCAGCTCAGGTAAGGCGCAATTAATCTGAAACATCCCAAATCAGTATTACATTAAAAACTATATAAAAACCTCACAGCCTGCTGTTTTTTCGCCGCTACGTTTTCATTCCCATTCAGATTTTTTTGACAGCACGAAAAATGATACTCATTTATTTGGTTCGTACACAATGTAGGACTGTTTGAGTACGAGTATTTGCTATAAATACGTATTTTTCTTTACATCTACTTTCCCGATGTGGGGTGAGCATTAGCCCCGGCTTCGGAGGGAATCTCACGTGTTCCTTTTGTTCGATTTTGGAATTTTGGGGGAGTGCTGATGCTTATATTCTCGTGGAATCCATCAAAATAATCGCCTGCTCATGTATAATGGATAGGAATGTCAACAGAGTTGCTTATGATTTACAGCTCTGGAAAGTATTCCTTGACACTTGTCCATATTTATTTTTCTAACAGAGAATGATTAAAATAAACAATATTAAGTTATTCGACGATACACCTACAAGAATAACCAAGACACATAATTATTTTAAATAGTAATTACAATGCTTACAAGATTGAGGCAAGTCGTGGCGTTCTGGTTACGAAACAATGCGTGGCGTTGAATTCCGCCATTTAATACGTAATTCCTCCAGAATTTGGTGAAAAGTGGGGAACGTAAGCGATTTTTAAAGAGAATGGAGTGTCTTAAGGTTTCCAGGTCTATAGGTTTCCCCTGTCAACCTTGCCGTGTGCGGGATATAACGTAAAACTAGAAAAAAAATAACAACAAATAAAATCAAACTAAAAACTCAAGCAGAGCTAAAACAAGCAAGTATTAAATTAGTTATGAATATTAAAGAGCAGTCTAACAAAATGAACTCATTAGCACACACATAAAAGGCAATTGTTTCTTTATACATATTTGAATGCAACCATTTGTTTATTGAAAGCCGTACGCGAGCGTGTCCCATATTTGTGTGGAGCTGACATTCTGTCAAGAATCATAGTTAATGGTTATTCTAAGACTGATTTTTAAGGTTGTTGGTTTCGTCGCCACGCTCAGTGTTGCCAGTTCGGCCGAAACATCCTCTCTTTGTGTGATAAATCGGTGAACATAAATACTTTATTGTCTATGCTCATTTGCTTTGTAATTAGGTAGCACAATTCGCCTTCTTGAATCTTTAATGAGATGGCAACACGGTGACAGGTTGAAACAAATGTGTGACAAATCGATTTGGTTGTAGTAGTTTATATGTAATTGTTTTCTTGGCACTATGGTATGGTAGATTTAAAAGATTTTAGTGTAAGGATCCTATTATTCTGTAATAAGATAACATTACAGAAATATATAATTTTATTGATTTTTTATATGTGGTTTTTAAATTAGATATATGTAAATAAAAAATACATAAAAACAAAGCAATTAAACTCATTAAAAAAAACTTAATAACGATATCAGCATTATCTCATATCGATATTGACACTACTAAGCCCTAGCCACCATCAAAAACTTTGTATATTACATATCTAATGAAATAATTCCATATACACACCTATTTCAATATAAATAACCTGTTATTATTCATAAACTTATTAATAATTCATTCAATGATGAATTAAATATTAATAATTTAATCTCCATTCACATGTTATCGAGCGTCGCACCAGATGCTACGAGAATTCTTATTCGTGCCTAGATATCCATCAAGCTCCCAAACATTTGTACGAACCACTCGGCGATTTGTCCGAATGAAAAATTAATTTTGCCGATGATTAATATAATGGTAGGCAATAAAACGTAATTGCTGTTTTGAAGTTTTTACATCTTCTTCTTGTCTAAATTAATTTATTAGAGCAACGTGCAACTTCGAGCGGAATTTATTTGTGTAGGTACGCAAATAAATATTATTTTTATGTAATTTTTTATTGGAAACTTATAATATGTTTAGCATTTGTTTTATGTTTATAATTAAACTGTGTATTTATTGTGTTTTTTTTTTCAGCTTTACGCTCCCTCATTTAGCAAAGTAGGCAGAGGGAGCCCAGTGAGATACTCCGCTCCCCACTTTCCACAGAATTCTGGAAGCATTGCGTGTTGAGTGGCGGACCTCAACGCCGCATTTTTCCTCGACACCAGAGCGAAGAAATGAAAATATAAAATATTTCAATTCCTGGAGTGGGAATCAACCGGTCGCGTTTACACGCTTATGCCTCTGCATCATGACTGGCATCTATTTATTGATTTTAATTTTATTATTATATATATTATATAAGATTAGTAACATAAATAAATAATTTAATTCAACATATAAGTATTTATCAAAAATATCTTCATTAAAAGCTATTAAATTGAAACAATCAGGTGACAGGATGAGGCATGACATTCCGTGAAACAATGAGCGGGTCGCTGTAATAATGGAATGAAATATCTGCGGTAACAATTTATATTCTAACACTGGATTCAACTTGACAATTTATTAATCAAACCGATTACCTCCCCGGCAACCTCCCGCAAACCCTCGGCCTATTGTGAAAATATTGTCAACCAAAACAATCCTATGAATAATTAAGGATTTAAATTTTCATATAACAAAGGCATAAAACAATAAGCGCTCTTCAAAGTGGACAAAGCACTCTGTGAGTGGCATTTTGGGTGCTCCCTGGTTGTTTTAATACGGACGGACGAGGACTGGACCCGTATGGACTGATCGAGGGTGATGTATGAAGGCACTTTGCTCTCGAATTAATGTTAAATAATTGTGCAAGTGCAGTAAGTAGCGCTATTTAACATTATATTTGTATTTTAAAGTTTTACAATTTTTTTTGTATTTGTTTTGGATGGTATGTATAATTTAAATAGTTTGGATGCTAATATTATGATATTACTATTTTTAAAAATTATTTTATTTGACTTCAGTCTATTATACAAATCATCCAGCAAAATTAAATGGATATAAAATATGTAAAGAAAAAAATTATTAGTTCTAAGGTAAGTCTTAATGGGGTAAGAGTAAATCAAAATCAATTTATATCTGAATTCTTTGACCGGTCTTGCATATTGAAAAAAAAATTGGATATTATATGGAAACATGATATTTATGAAATATATTTAAAGTACAAGCGAATTTTTACAAATTCATACCGAAATCAATTAAGTAACATTGGTTTGGTCTGCGTCTCCAACACATGTCGGCCCCCACCAGCTTTTTCCATAACGACCTGTGAGCCCCTCCCTTCTTTAGAGAGAAAGCATAATCCATCACCGTACGTCACCCCTATTTTGGGTCATTCCATCCCTTTCTTGCGCGAGCTTTAATTCTATATTCCTTATCTCGCTTCGCTAGGGGTAGTTTCTCGCTTGACGGGTGATCATTTTTCTTGTGGCTCGTTCAATCATCGCGTCACTATTCCCTTCCCTTTCACTTGTAAGCCTCCTCTACTGGCCTCTCGCTCGGTTGCCCTTCCTGTCTTTCTGTGTGTCCCTTATTTTATATTAGCGGTGCGTGTTTCATTCTCTGCCGACCAAATATGGCGTCTTTTGTGTTTGATTTTGACGTTTTAATTTTTGTTAATGAAGAGATAATTTTTGAGTGTGCGTTTGTTTTTTTGTGTGTTTAATTAAAATGATTAATAGCAATGGACGTTATAAAAAAATGATATGGACCTTAAATACTATATTATGGATTTATTTAATTGTACTTTTATTGTAACCTGTCTTTATTATAAAACTTATGAGTTATATTTAGAAACAATATCCTCATGACCATAATGATTTCAGTATTTGAAACTGGCTTACATACTGTTAAGTTAAATTAAAAAATACCTGTCAAATACGGGTTCCGCAACAATTTATAAACGTTGACAAAGTTAAGTTTGCGGACGTATGCACTCATTTTTTTATGGAATTTCGTTCAAAGTTCATTTTCTTTATTTGTACCGCAAGTTCTCACTTCTTGCAAGCTTGTAGGTCTAAGGCTAGTAATTGTAGGTCAACGCGTCAAATACGCGGCCAAATTCACACAAAATGCAGTAAAAGCGATGCATAAATGCTCGTATCTTTTGAAAGCGTTGACTTAGAAGCTTGATTTTTCTGCGCCCTAAGGATCCATAGACCAGAATATTTGATATAAATTTTATATCGATGCATCCACGCTATCTCGAGACAAATGCTCTTCTTAACAGCCTGATCGCAAAGTGATCCTATAAGGGTTCCATTTTTTCCTTTACAGGTACTGAACCCTAAAACGAAAAACGAGATTTCTAATCAATATAAGAGTTTTGAATAAAGTATTTATTTGTATATTATATTTAAAAGGTTTTATTAGATTAATTATCATAATTATCATATTTTTAAAGTCGTAGTAGAAGTCCTAACCTGTAAGAAGTCTTAACATTTCCAATATTGAAAATTTTAAAAAGAATTCCCTTTTTACTTATCCATGATAAGCACAAAAAAGATTATCTATATTCTATCGCAATGTAAAATAGTATTCAACATAACAAAATAATCTTCAATCTCGCATATACGAGTATACAGCTGTCCGCGTGGGGGCGCCGGGGCGCCGGGGGACCGCCCGGGATCGCGGTAGATTGACTTGTCAGAATATTTGAATTTTAATCCCGACAGAAATTATATAAGCACTTGTTTATTTAGTCGAGTATTTGATGTTAGCTGCATTGTTTAAATTGGATAAGCGTTGCCTTGTTAAGATTTTAATCTATTATAATTAATAATGGATTCTTATTATCAGTTAAAAAAATAATTAGTAAATTTTTATGTAACGTAAGTAACAATAAATTCATTTATAAATATATCGGCCACAAAGTGTGACTGTAAAGCAACGGCCGTAGGTTCGATCCCCCTTTCGGGAATGAGTAATTATTTATATATATTTTCATTTCTTCATTCTGACACCAAGGCAAAAGCCCGGCGTTGAGTTTCGTCACTCAACACGTAATGTCTCGAAAAATTCGTCAGAAAGTAGGAAAACGGAGAATCTTAACACTAGATTCCCTCTGCCTACACTGCTGTACGCCGTATAAAGCGTGAAGCTGATTTATTTTTTATTTATCATAAAAATAGAACGATTTTACATCTATCTTTGTTTTATATATCGAAACTAAATTGAAATACATATTTTATTTTTAATCCCACTAACGAAATGATAGTCCCCATTAATGATACAAGGCTGACTGATACCGCCACCACAATATAAATATTCAATACAGTACTGTATATGTTAATACAACCTCCTCATTGGCTTGTAGATTGCTCTGTCGTTTTTATCTTATACGACATTTAGCTCCGGTAATTCAATTTACTCTATTTACATAATGTCGCCATCTCTAAAGTAGGTGAGTATGGAAATCTTTTGGTCCCCACTTTATCTTCTATATTCATAGATTATGAGGAAATAAAACTAATAAATTGTACTGTCTTGTATGGAAAAGTTAATTTTAAGTGAATTAATATTTAAATCTAGTGATACGCGTATCTGGTGTAATATAAATTAATTATCTAAGAAGATGTCGTTGTAGCTATTGAGGTGTGTGGGGTTGTTTGGTGGTGCTGACTTCATCTCATGGTGCGTGTTTCTATTTTTAAGTGATTGGAGAGTGAAGAAAATAAATATTATACCTACCTCGAAAAAAATATTCTATGTTTTTATAGATTTATGTAGGTATATAGACAAAAAATATAAGCTTATAATTATACCGTAAATGCGTTGCTTGATGACAGACACAATTTCATATTTTTTAACTGCACACTCTATGCTATCACTAAGTATAACAAGTTATAAATTACTTAATTTTTTGCCTAAGCCTATAAGGCTGTATGTATTTTAAATACAATTATAATAAATAATACTAAATAAGTAATTGCTTAGTCATTAGAATCACTCTTAAGAATCTCAAACAAAAAATTAACTATAGGTAATATCTTTTTTTTATCCCAAATTTTATTTTGAAAATCCCAAAATCAAGAACAACAAATAAACAACACCATCAGACCAGTTCGCACTTCCAAAGGAATTAAGATATAGAAGAATATATAGGGATATATCATAGCACAGCCACCATTGTCTGTCTGTGCCTACGCATTAACGCACTGAATCAAAAAAGTTTCATCACGCTATCGTATAGGAATGGAGATATCTAGAATTAATCGTGAACCGCCGTACAAAGGCGTGAAATATGGCTCTCGTTGTTCACAATGGCTACGTCTTCATCACGACCGTATTGTTTTTTTTTTCTTAGGCACCACACGCGGATTGTCTTGAGGAGTCGTAACGTGAGAGGTATTTGTTGGGTTTGATGGTTTACTTAGGTATGAATTGGATAATTTACTAATTATATTTATGTTTTATACAATTTAAGGCTAGTAAGGGTTAATGACAGATTGTGAGGTCGATTCCCGTTCGAGAAAATTAAATATTTTATATGTTTACTCTACCTCGCTGCTTGCGGGATACAATATGAAGCAGAAAAAAAACTATTCCTTACATAAATATATTTTTTATACTGTTTTTTTTAAATATTAAACGTGAAATCTTTAACAATACTTATTTATTGTTTTGTAATATTTTGTTTACTAAATAAATCATTTTGTATACCTATTCTAAAAAAAAATAACAGGCGAGTAGAGTCACTCAGTACAACGTAAAAGTAATTCACATTGGATATGGTATAAAAGAACTTTCTTCATTCCGTTATCAATATATCGTGATGTCATCCGCGACGCCGCCATCTCTCAATCTCCTTCACGTCGAAAAGCATCGCCTAAAGGAGTTCAGAGAAGAAACGATCAAACAATGTCCCAAAAAAGGACGTATGTTTTGAAGTGATTATTTTTATTTTTTCATCTAAGATATTTTTTAATTTTATATTTTCGTAAAAATTTTTTCGTTTCCGTTTTAAAAGTTACAGAAATGAAATCGTCTATATTTGTTAATGTTTTAAAGTCATTTTCATTTCTTTTTCTTTCAAATTATAAGCAGAACAATAATCAATCCATTCCTGCAGAATTGGGCAGAAAGTGGGGAACGGAGTGTCTTAATAATAGGTTCCCTCTGCCTACCCTGCTGTGTGCGGGATACAGCGTAAAGCTGATTTGATTTATTTTCTTGCAATAATAAATTATAAATATTATATAAAAGCTACATTAAAATAATACTATTTACATAGTAAACATATAATATCGATCAGAACACCACATAAACTCGATTTTCGGATTGTTGCAGTATGTTGATACCACTGAATGATAATTTAAATTCATTCTCTCCGCCGCCCGCGCCATCATTTGGACAAATGTTAAGTCATTTGTCTAAGAGGCTGAGGGACGAAGCGGGGGCCGTAGGCTTCCACCAACCCCCCAGGAAAATGGACCCTCAGAGACAAACGTAAAGCATATTTCACTTTAACAATTCTTAAACGGATTCAGAAAACATCTACAAATATAAATGCACCCAATTTCAGCTCCTAACTCCTTCAGCGGAGAGTGTATTTACGTACGCTTCTATAGAATTTCATTTCGTAAGCTTCCGAAAATATTTCCCCGACGAAAAATGGAACTTAAAAAGTGTGCTTGTTGGTTGTTTTTTAAAAGACAACCCTCCTTTCAATGGGAATTGAATTAAAAGTTACTGTATTTGGGCTACGGCACTAATTAATTTAATTATATATCTCATTGTGTCCATGTTTATTCAATACACATAACCTTAACGAATGGGGTGCCTGAATGCGCAAGTTAAAGGTAGTGTTTGTTCACTTCACTTTCATACCTCTACAAACACTCTACAAATACAATATTGATATGATATGATCGTACGGAACGTTCTAACTCTTCTTAAAGATTATTATGACCATAATTAGATATTCAAAGTTGATACATAAAACCTTATAAATATATTGTATACAAACAAAAAAGATTCCCAAAGTATATTTTCCAGTGGAGAGGACAGAGGATTTCAGAGACGGCCGCGAGATTAGACAATTTTATTTTTTATTTCACCTAATTGTGCCCGCGGTATGCCCCAGAGACGGGGACGTGTCGCGAAGCATCTGCCCCGTTGCCCTGTGCGAAAACCAATTTCAAAAGGCCTAGAAAATACACAGAGACGAACGTTAGAAAACATTTTACTTTGTTATTGTAGGTTTTGTTTTAAAAATATTCCGTAATTAATGAATGATAATGATTCTGTAATGAAATAGGATTTAAAAAAATAACAAAAGTTAAATATGGAAATACTGATAATTTTATCTAGTTTTTAGTATATAAATTTTATCTATATACACAAATGTCTCACAATAAAAAAAAATTGTGTAGACAAAACTTGTTTAGGTTTAAAAATACCTTTAGCGTTACCGAAGACGAACGCGGCACTTGTTTTAAAGTATTCATAATATTCATGTAAACCCCCCTACAGTCCTTTGGAATTCCTATTCAAATTGTTTATTATGCCAGTTAGGGAATGTGTAATCTACAGATTGTCAGAATGTAAGAAACCACAATTTACATATAGATACGTATCTGTAACCCAAATGAGGAAAATGTTCAGAAAGTATGTTCTCGACTCCGGCCCTGGCCGACGGTGGCGCCCCCCTCCCCACCCGCGAGTGACGTTGACGGATCGCGGCACATTAGTCATAGTCGAGACCTCACTCCCCGCAAACCCCCACCCCCCATACATACCCTGTTTATTTACTTTTTGTAACGGTATTGATGTTTAATTATAGAGAACGACCCCAATGCGAGACACTTTTGCCGCTGTGTTTTGATAGTCATTACTTACAAAAACATTCTTAAAACTAATTTTGGTTCGTCCTTCACGCTCGGTATAAAAATTTTTATTAACACTTTTTTTGTTTTAAGCCATTTGTCTACTTTACATCATTAATCTTGCAAGTGTTGTAAATAAACAAAGTTCTAAAAAGTCTATAATCAATTAACATAAACACATAATCGTGTTTGAAGGCCTTTCATTATTTAATGAATATCTAAATAATCAATCATTATTTTGGCATCATCGCTTCAATATCGTTACCTGGAGAAGGGCGTACTCCCCTTATCACGAAGCTAAGATAAACGACTTGACTGCTATCTGTTAATTAAGATTTTCGCGAGCTCTCACCTACGAGTGATGTTTGCAATTTAACTTAGATTATTTGGTGACATCAGGTATTTCATCGTGTTCTGATTTCATATTATGCCTTGAAATGCCTATTTATGAATATTTAGAAAATAAATTTAAAATAATGCATTTATTATTTACTTACACCTTTAGATATTTCTACAGTCCGTTTAAGTTTGACATTTCATTGCATATAAGATATTGTATAGACATATATTTATTTGTGACAGTGGCATGTTCCCTACTAAAAAAAACAAAAATGCTAAATAAAAATATAGATATACATTAACGTATAGACATTGGTACTAGAAAGTAGTGTAAGAAATTCTTGATAGTTCACTGATCGGCGATAGAGGGCGGTTCCTCCTCCGATTTGTCAAGAGAGCCTCATTAAGGGTCGAGTCTGGCGAATCTCAGGGGATTAAGAGCTTTTAAATACGGCCCTGGACAGTCAGAAAGTTGGACTTTATCTGTGATTTTGATTCGTTTCGTAATTTAAAATAGAGAATTAAAGTTAAAAGTAATTTAAGATAGCATTTTACGATTAATGTTACTTTAATTTAATTTAAAAATATATATTTACAGTTATTTAACAATATGTTTTTAGATTATTATATAATATTAATTAATAAGCTTGGATTGACAATGGCTGAGTCATTCTCATCCACAATTATGTATACGTAATATTTATGTCCATTTATATAATATTACAACTATAAAATTACACGTAAACACAGAAATCAGAAAATACAGCGATTATAACAACATTATCCGATGGAAAAGAACTTATCACGACCGCCAATCAGAAATGAGAACTCGAAATAAATCGATGTTACGTCCAATCATTACTCTACGTCAGGATCCAGTCAATTAAAATATCGTTAATGCATTACAAATATACAAAAGTGAACTTTAAAAACAATTATATAAGTTATGTTTTACAACGGTCGTATATTACCTTGTGACGGTCATTATGGTAAAATGTAGTATAGTATGAAACCACGAAATCGGTGCCGGAATCCAAATACACACGGAAATACAATTGCTGCTACCAAAGCAGCAAAAATAACGTTAAACAAATAATAATATATTCATAGGAAAATTAACATTTAGAAAACATTTTTTGGAATTAGGCGATTTTTGTGTATAATTTATTTGTGAATATTTTGGATTATATTTCAGAACTTATTCATCATTAAGCCTGTATACAGTTTTCGTTAGCTACACCCAAATGCATCAAAACATTTAAGTTAATAAAAAACTATTAATGTTTATGTAGCTTTCATTATGAAATCATCATAAAAATAGAAAATTATGTATAAATTAATAATAAACAATCTATAATATAATATATCCTAAACAGCTTTTCCGTGTCAGGGCCGTACGTCAAAAATAAAATGAGATAATTTTTAAAATGAAAAATATATTAGGTACTAGTATATGGTAGGTACAAGCCAAAATAAATATTTAAATAAAAACATTAAACTCATTACCTTATATTGGTTAATTTTCAAAGTTTAATTATTACCTTAGTAAACGTTTAGTTATTTTTACATAAACCAATACGAAATAGAAATTTTATACAGAAACAAAAGGCTGTTGTAATACAGCCTTAAAAATTGCTCGAGGTCAAAACAACACATTAATAGACAAAACAACAAAATATATACTAGATATGTTTAACTGCGTTATTCCACTAGTAAAAATTTGAACTAGAGCATTGTTAAATAAAAAAAACTTAAATAACACATTAGAAAAAGTTTTGCTTATAATTATAAAAAAAAATTGAAATCACCAATGCTCTTAAAATTTATAATATTTTAAACATTATCTTGACATTTTCTTGTTATATAGGATAAATTACAAGTAATTCCGCACTCAGATACCTGAGTTCAGTGAAAAAACACGAGACATAGGCGTCTCGGTGCGTCGCAAATTACGGTCATCATCTTCTCATCAGAGGCGGGTAACGTTGATGTATAAGAGGCTGGAGGCTGGAGGGCCCGAGGACAAGGTATTATACAATGAATAAAAATATACACCAAATATTATATTGTGAGGTGTTTTTGTATGGAATATTTAATAGAGTCGTTTTTAGGATATTAAAAATGTCACTCACATACTAGGTATATTTTTTTGTATAATGTTTTATTTGATCTTATAAGTATTTAAGTGGGAAACGGAGTGTCTTAACACTAGGTTCCCTCTGCCTACCCTGCTGGGTGGGGGGTACAGCGTGAAAAAAAAAAATAATTAGAAATATGATTTAAAATGTTTTTAAATAAGAATCTTAGTGATATTAGTTTTGTATGGTATATTTGAACTTTATTCATATTAGATTTCTTTATAGTTTACTTACATGATAGGTAATAAAGACCAAATATTTTAACCTTTTCCTTTTATAAGACACTGTAGTAGTTATTTAAATATCTCATAAAATATACTCTATGTTAAAATCCTACATAAATCGTGTTCAAGAGTTAACTAACAGAGTAAATGGATATTCCGTCTACGGTTTTAAACTTTAAAGTTCCACGAAAGAATTTAATTACAAGGAAATTAAATCTTTGTACTTTAATGGCATATTACATACTGAGCTGAATAATGAGCCTTAAAATAAAGAAAACCATCAAAGAATTTTTTTTCATAGTTGATTCATTTAAGATAATTGTTATATGATAACTGGACTATAGTTAAATCAAAATTCTAGTAGGAGTTGCATCCAATTCAACTAAAAATTTATATTATTACATTATAAAATATCGTACAATTTAAAAATGTAAAGACGTTTCTTTAATTTTCACACATTTACAAATGCTTTAGACGCAAACCCACGTTTTATCTAAAGAAATCAAAAGAAATAATTATAAATATTTTTTAATGAAATATGAACTCACAATCATCATTTTCTTTGAAAAACATTATAACTGAACCAAAACCTCATCGATTAATCATTAAAATATATGATAGATATTTGTTTTAAACATACAGTTTTCTTAGTATTCGCCATTAACTGACGGTTGATTTCACGGGTCGACATTAGAAAGGCAGTGGCTGAACGGGAGACGGTAAATAATCGGTGCGCACGCGCATCGAATCGGAATGACTTATAAGCAATTGCATCTGGTCATGGTTTTTAAAGGTAGCAATGGGTGTCTGCTTTAAAATGGAATATTTTATGGTATATAACTTTCTTAATATTTCATAAAATTTATATTGGTAGGATTTTCTATTAACAATAATAGATAGAGTAGATACTGTAGTTTATTTTGTTTTTTTTTATAAAGGTAATAAAATGATATCATAAAAGCTGTAATTGTAATTCTTATTTACTAATATTAAACTATAACTAGAATTGAATTTCAAATATTTGTATATATAATACATACGCGGCAGTAGCATAGAAAAAGAAAATTACCAAAACGAATCGAAGGTAAAAAAGTGGGTTGGGCGCTTACATCATTAGTATAAAGACGAGCCAATGGTCGGTACCTAAATGTCATTAGCGTCAACTTTTACCGTAATTTGAGGTAGTGTAGAATCACTAAAAACGTATATAGAAATAAGATAGACTTTTTATTAGGGTAATTATGTAAAAATATCAATTTGATGTTATTAAAAACAGTAATGTCTCTAAGGAAATTGCAAGGTTCACATCGTTAAACAAGGTAGATATGTTTCATTTTATGGCTAATATATTACAAATAAGTAATTGTATATTATTTTACTTTATTGCTTATGCATAGCTTAATATGAACTAGAAGAAGAATATTAATATGTTTTTAAATAATGTGTAAGAGTTATCTTTATGTTTCCATATTTATAAGTCATATAGGTACTTACAATGATTGCTAACAATTGCTGTATGTAATTAAATATTATAAGCATCTATCTCATCTATATCTCAATATAATTATCTATTTAACGATATCATTAGGGTCTAGTGATTCTCCTATCACTGACGTTAACAAATTTAAATATGAACATAACACTTGATTTTTTAAAAAAAAAAGAAGAATACTTGTGTTCCTTATATTTACTAGAAATAATATTTAAATTGTTTTTATTGATTTAGCAGTGTTTACTTTTAAAGGCATCACTATAGTCTAGTACCTACGCAATAAGCCCATGTAGGCGAATCACTCCAGCCAATTGTGTTATTCATTAATTCAATAGCGGTTCTTATATTATAGTAGTTTTTTTTTAATTTTGCCTTATTGCAAAGATTTCTGTAAGGAAAGAAACAAGAATGTATCTTTTTCTCCTGTTACCAGAGCGAGAAACAGAAAGTACTAAATATTATCTCAAGCGAGAACCGAATTCATTATATATCAATAGCTCCCTAGTTTGCTTACATAGACACTTCTATTTAAATATAGTATAATCTTATTGGAAATATATAATTTTGCTACACTACGGTGCCTTTCATGCAATATTCTCAACAAGATGTCTATTATCCACGCTAGCATTGTCATACCAGTTTTTACGAGCTATGCAGTGGGCCGGTCTAATTACGTGTCATTATTATAATGCATTATAATGATAGCCAATTTGTAACAGCTAGCTGGATTTCAATGAGGTGTGGAAACACCGTTTTGCGGTGCCCACCTTGAGTATGCTTGGCTCGTCTAAGCTGTGAGAGATAGCGTTATATATGAAAAAATAAATAATATTAAAGATACTTTAAGGTAATATTTACATCCTAGAGCAATTTTAAACACTCTTTTATTATAATTATTCTTTTTCTGGTATACTTTTAAGCTAATAAGACAAAGATCGGCGATAGGAATCTCATCTAATAACTTATTGACTATTGAGAGTAACGTGAACAGCCATTTCACTTAAATGAAGATGTATGAAGTAAACATTATGAATGTTTTAAAATTATAAATAAATATTTTGTAGTATTGTTCTAAACACTTAACTTCACGCTGTAGCTCTAGCGAGGTAATCAGTCGGGGTAGAGAACGGGACGCCAAACGCTACGGTCTCTACATACCTCTTTCACCTCGTCCACTATCATCAACCTCTTCACACATGCCCTCCGGGGGTTCCTCCGAACGTCAACCGAGGTCTCCCTCTACCTCTCTTACCGCTCACTTTTCCTTTACAAACATGCTCTATAAAAAATGTGCCTTGAAATATCTAAAGTCTACGTATAAAAAACACACGGCTCAACTATATTTATATTTAATTTTAAACCACCGCACAAACGTTAAATTATTCATTCCTAGCACTGGCGACCAGTAGTCAATATGTAGTTAAGAAATCCATACTGATAACTATTATGGCTGTAATTTATTTCTCATTATGACAATATGACTCGACTGGACCTAGATAATAGTACATGAAACACTACTTTAATGAAATCTTAAAGTACCTGAATCACCGACTAGAATATAAGATAATAAGATAACATACTATTAAGTAATAAGCTTCGCTTAAAATCTTTATAAGGAGAGTATCTTATTTTTATAAATATAATATTATGAAATGTAATTTCTGATATATGGCCATCGAGGCGCAGTAGGACAGCGTATAACCGGGATTTATGAGTTCGATGCTGCTGGGTATGCATTATTTTCCAGCTTGAAATTCAGCTTGAAATTCACCACTCAACACACAAGAAGTAGAGAATGGAGAATTGATTGAATATCAATTTTAAAATAATTGAATGAACCGAAAATTTATTCAATTTAAATATATAGTAATTGGAAACATGGATATCAGAAAATTATCTTATCAGCATGGAATTATGTCAAATAATATTATCTCAACAAGGAAAAAAATAATTTACTTTTTTTTCCCATGCATAGCATATCTACTAGAACTTCTTCCAATTAGCAATTTTATCTAAATGATAAGAAAGATAAGGGTTGCTCCATAAATACTTATCAATTTCCTTATTTATATGTCAACCCCATGTTATACTGAATAAGGCGTTCTTACTAACGAGTTGACAGTGCAGTCATTAGCCAAAAAGGGGACGACCCGAAAATCCACTTAGCCGAGTACGAAAGAGTTAACAACTCAAGCTACCCCGAGTTAGATACGTATATTAAATTGATATATTATTCGTATATTTAATTTTTATTATTATGTTTCGCACATAGAAATCATAATTAGTAATATTTTTCTAAAAAAAATATAGATAGGTTAATTGTATTGTAACAATGTAGTTAATTGTTTTTACATTAAGATCATCGGTGTTGAGGTCCGCCTTAATGGAAACGGAGTATCTTAACACTAGGTTCCTAGATTCCCTCTGCCTACCTTGCTATGTAGGTGAAGTGTAAAGCTGGAAAAAAAAATTAACAAATTAGCATGACTACTACATGTATGAGATTATCTTAATTGAAGATGATTTTTGTACATCCAAATCTCAATTAGGGGTTAGTTTATATTTATATTACATATTATTCTAGAAATTGGATTTTGACACCTCCTCGGGTTGTTAAGAAAAGGGACCCAATCTGAAAAACAGATTTCTAACAAAATAATAGGAACATTACCATTTTTTTTAGAACAGAGCCCTAAAAAACATATAACAGAGATCTTCCCAATTAACAAACGCAAAGTAACCATCATTCCAATCAGAATACATCCAAAAATCTCTCAACACAAACCAAAACAGCTTATGCTTTGCAAATTAACAAGATCTACGACTTCACAGCACCAGCTCGGCGATCCGATCACCAGGAGACATCAAAATGTAAATCGAGGTAACTTGAGCTGGAATAAACTACATTATGCTAGAACTGTTCAGTTTTACAGCTGGAATAACAACCCGCGTCTGGGGATCGAGCGTGCAAACTTTTAATTGGCGTGCCATTAGGACGGGCGGGAAGCACTAAGCGATTTGTGGTGTACCGGCCTGCTCTCCCGAGCTTTTAATTCCTCTCTCACCTCCTACCTATATAGGGTTATGTAGATTACGTATAACTCTAGCCTGATTTCCGTTTTATTGATATTAATTTATACTGGTTTTGAAGTTGGAATTTGTTTCTGTTGTTTTTTTGTGTGAATATTTTTAAAAGTATGCTTTACATTTGCTAATTTTGATTCATATTATAACTAGACTATATTTTTTATTAATATTTTCATTTCTTCGCTCTAGTACCAAGGCATGTCGGACAGTGAGTCCACTCAACATACAATGCCTCGAAAACTTCGGTGGAAATTGGGAGACGGAGTGTTTTAATATTCTCTGTCTTAATCGCCCTTATGATTGGGGGAAACAGCACGAAGCTGATTATATCATAATTAGGTCAAGTAGTGAACTTAACGAGACAAGTTTATTCTAATTGTATATAACAGATTTATTTTTTTTGATATCTATTACAAAACTTAGTCGCAATAATTTCTAACTAGATTAATATAAACGACGAGTTCGACCACAACATAATTACACAAAATAGTTTTCTTATATGACATTATTGGAAAACATGAAACCTTCAAACTTACACGTGCTTTTAAAAAATATAAACAAAAGATTCTATGTTACATACAAACAGCGATCTACCGATTCTACTTCTAAATAAGGCAATTATATTTAACGTTCGAATTGTAAGTTTTTCTGAAACAATCCGGCGAGGGCATGTCTCCTAACGACAACTCGTTACCGCCACAAATCTCCAACATTACTATGTATTAAAACTCTAAAACTTCACTCGTTTCGCCATTAAGTTAAAACAAAAAGTTTCTTATATCACAACCATTAAAATTCATGTCTCGAACTGCGGGAAGTCATGAAAATATTTGACGCAAGGACGTCTTGTCTTGAAGCTGTTGAAAACAAACACGTATATATTTGGCGAATATTATACGAAATATATATTTTTTATGAATCTATACTAAAAATATTTTAATATTTTTTTGTGTTAAATTATTATTTTTATAAATAGTAAAGTTTTATGGTTGACAATAAAAAATATATATAAAATATTTTTTTTGCCATTTTCCGTATAAGATTTTCGCAAGTGGCGCTTTTTGCAGATTTTCCTCGACAACCCTTAGAGAATAGGGGTTGAATGCATTACAGAGCGAGAGGTATAGATGGCGCAGAATTTTCTTCCAACTTTATTACTCCAGGTTAAAAATAGATGGCGCTAGTAGCTCAACACTTATTTTGAAGACAAATATTTACAAAATCATTTAGATATATACATAGCATATAATGATAGAAATTAAATAAATATAAAAATAGTGATGTACTTAAATTAAATTATGAATTCAAAATAATTTATTGAAAAAAATATCGTAGGTATATTTTATAAGAATAAAAACGACGTTAAAAACGTAAATATATTAATATTATATGGGTTACGGCTTAATAAATTTAAATGTTAAAGGGTATATATGAGATATTTTTAATGATGATAAAATTTTACAATAAAAGTAAAGGAGATGTTGATTCGTCATGCAGTAAAAAAGACAAAAAGGTGGCTTATGTCATTATTCTATGGCATACTGAATATATTTGCCAACAGCTTTGTGACTCATTCATTTACTTCTCAAATGTATGGTGTATTGCAAACAATTTTACTTTTGCATATTCTGTGTAACAAATATAACTGAGTACTATACTTACATAAGTTAAATTTAATCAAATCAAATCAGCGTCACGCTGTATCCCGCACACAGCAGGATAAACAGAGGGAACCTAGTGTCAAGACGCTCCGTGCCTTAGTTTCCGCCTAGTTCTGGCGGCATTGCATTTTAAGTGGCAGAACTCAACACCGTGCTTTGCCTCGACACCAGAGCGAAGAAATGAAAATCTAAATTTAAATAAACATTTAATTTCCTCGAGCAGGCATTGAACTCACAACCAGTTAAATTAAAACCAAAGTTAAATTTTAGTACAGTTATTAATAATTACTATTTGATTGAAAGTTAAAATAAACATTCAAAGCAACATCGCTTACGCAAATTGCAAATTGAAAAGAATTTCATTTTTAAGCGTTTCACGACAAGTTCGCTTCAACAAGCGAACGCGTGAACACCGGCTGTAGGAGATTAGACACGCTAGCCGGAACAATTTTTTAATATCCCCAAACAAGGAAGGCGAGACGCTCACTGGTTTGTATTGTATGGATACTGCTATAACGTTGTTGTTATAATAGACTTTATATTTATGGTAACTTAAAATACTTGTATTGCCGATGGATTCATTTACAGAGTTTAGAACTGGTATATATTTAAACACTAAATATAAAAATTATATTATTATTATGGTGTAAATTGAAATGAAAATAATTAAAACGACTCTCTCGACATTGATAAATATATTTTTGTCATTTTGGAAACATACTCAAAGATACCATAGAACCAAATACATAAAGATAGTGTGTATGTTCCTCAAAGTTAATAAGTTTTTTATAGTTTTTCGTAGGCCACTACTAGCAACACTAAATAAATAGTTAAAAATTAGTAATAGTATATCATTCAATTATTATAATAGAAGAAAAATATAGAAGCATAAGAAAGTAGATCCATATAAAGTGAGCGCAAAGGACATTAACAGCGAGCGAGTTTGACAGGCACAATTCGTGTCGCGGCCGAATTACCATACACTTGACGCTTGCACTTGTCAGCCTTACTAATATCATGTATACTATGCTTTTGTTTAGAAAATATGGTAAAAAGTTATAAAAACAGTTTAATAGAATTATTTCCAAGTCTGAGGCTTTCGTTTCAACAGAAAGTGGTTAATGGGAATGGAGTGTCCCAACACTAAGTTCTCTCTACCTACCCTTTTATATGTGAGGTACAGCATGAAGCTGAAAAGGAAATTCAGAATCATTATTATATATTTCTGAATATTTTTCTATAATAATTTTGGTCTCTTTGATCGGGAATATACTTTCTTCACTTTCTACTATATTATCTTTCATTAGCCAAAATCAAATCTAATATTTTGTCTTAGTTAGGTTTACGATTACATTAAGTTAAATATTCTTGCGTAAAATGTTGGTTAATTTTTACTCGTTGTCTTCTAACGGAGTTAATTGAAGTGATGGAATACAGGTAGGTACACATGGAGCGACGTTAGTTTTCATCACCTAGCACGCCACTTACCTATCCAGTAGGTATAAGGACTAGACAGAAAGAAAGTGATGTGCCATAATTTATTTATATATGAGACAATAACAAAATATATTGAAAAAAAATATATTTTAGTAGTTTTCATAACGAGATATTAAATACAATATGTTTAAGAATATGCTTGTAAAATAACGTATTATTTATTTCAAAAGATAAACAGCCCGCCTTTGAACTATTAAAGACCGATCATTACTCAAAACAAATGTTAACTTAAATTTTTCCGGACAAAAGCCTTAGACGGAGAGTGGTTTCACAAACACGGATTTCCAATTAAGCCAGCACCTGATTGGCAGGTCGTTAGTCAATGTTTCGCTGAATATGGGTGAGGCTATACGTTGCTTTGAGTTTCCTATATCTTTATACTAAGATTCTAATGATGTAGAACTCTTGTATAAGATTTTGATTATATTATAGTTTTAAATAATTTCTACGCTTAAAGTTGAAATAACTTTGTAAAACATGAAATAAATTACATTTGAATTATGATTTATATTATCCTTTTTTTGTAGGTGGCTCTTAAGTTTTTAAGATATATAAGTATTTTCATAAAAATAATGAGAAGGTACATAAAAGTTCGTTTCTCCTGTTACTATTCTACAATACGGTCCTTTTATAATAAAACCACCACCATCAATTACCTATATTACAGGGTAGGCAGAGGAAACTTGGTGTGAAGAAATTCCGTTTCCCAAGCATTTCAAAGGAAACTTCTTCGAACTAAGAACTCAGTTCATGATCTCGTTAATTACGTTATACTTTTTTTAACTTCATGCTATATTCCACACATAGCAGTCTAGCTAAAGAATACCTACATAATGTCACGACATTTCGTTCCCGCCTTTCTGCATATACCTAATTTTCAAATTAATGAAGAAATTTTAAAATATGAAATATATTTAAAATCTAGGTAACCTAATAAATATTTTACTTACTACATCGCTTATATTACAGAACGTATTATAGTTAAATACTAATCCCAAAAATTTCAAAAGTAAACTTCTTCGACCGACGAATTTGGCTTATTCCTTAATTACGCAATACATACGAGTATAACATAAAAAGAACTGTCTCCATATAAAACATGATTGATGAGTAGTTTCGCATCACAGTGAAGATATCAGCAGAAATAGATAGAAACATTAAGTGTATTCCTATGTTGCCTCTGATATCATTTTCATAGGCACCGTCAAGGTTTGCGCAACCCCCATGTACGATAGTGGATAGAGAAATACATGGAGACGTCTGCCATAATTTTTTTATTGTGTTTTTTAATAACGTTAAAATGTGGGTTAGATTACTATATTTGACTGTATTTTTCAGGTAATGCAATATTTGTCTCGATAGTATTTCGACAATGTTTTAGCTATACGTGTTGCTTTATTAATTATCTAAATAATATATGTAATAAATAAGTCTGAAAATCAGTGTATGTATGGAGGAGATTGCAGTAGGAAAACAGCTTTCATAATCATCTCTGCTTATAATTAAAGAGTAAAAAGTAAGAAAATAAATATTCGAGCCCATCGAACTCACAACCTGTCATGTTTACAGTCACATAATCGTGCAACTGCGCCACTACGGCCTCAATTAAATATTTATATAATGACTTATTT
>JAKRZM010001316.1:372857-383973 GCA_036379175.1 Heliconius cydno galanthus | reverse complement strand
GCCCGGACATGACAAAAGTTACTTCCGCTTTTGTCATAATATTTTGAATGAGGAGCTTAATGACCACCACCACGTGCACGACTCTCGTAATCTTCACTATATTATTTTATAGTGCTTATTGCAAATATTATTATAGTTTCTTATTTTTAAGTTAATCTTTCATTTGGTAGATCCTTTATGATGTTCCAAATGGAAGAGTAATTATTGTTATTCTAATGGATCGCACGCGGCATTCTGAACATTCCCCATTGTAAGGAGTCCAGAATCGAACCTCTGATTAATGATGGTGTAGTGAGGGGCTGCTAAGGAACAACGCATACTCGTACATTGTACGTCACATTCGTATATTAATATGTTTTCTAGTTGCTGTTATATATACTCATTCTCCTTGATTTTAGTAACTTTATATATAATAAACTTTAATGAATGTGAAATTATTTAACATATAATTTTTTTTCTCTTCACGCAGTATCCTTCCCATCCAGTGTTTAAGACATTCTGAATCACTCCACTTACCTCAGAATCGAGGAGTGATACTTAATGACTCATTTCGCCTTGTCGACAGCAATGAAATAGTAAATCTGTCGTTATGTCAATTTAATTGTTTAATTTTACTATAAATAATTGTAAATATGGTTCTTGAATATTTCAAATCTTTAAAAAGAACTTTTCAATATTTAAAAATTCAACAAAAATATTTCAAAATCCTAATTTACTAGCGGGACAAAAAATTTCCCTAACCTCACTGAGCGTTTCCCTTAACGATGTTATCGCGGCATAATGCCGTAGCGAGAGATTATAGTTGACCGGTGAGGTTTGTTTGCTTGAACCAGCTTTGTGGGCTCTTGCGGGACGCGGACGACACGTAGGATGTGGTACTGGGATAAGGGTTTTCAATTATGAAGTAAGGCAATAAGAGAAAATTTTCGTCATGGATTACTTAAGAATTAAAAAAAAATGGGTAAATGCATATCAATGTTGTATTTCCTTTGATTCGAATGTATGAACGACACAGGAAAGATTGGATTTATTATTATAAGTATCTAAAAATAATATTAACTATGTCTGCTTTGTTTAAAAAAAATATTGTTTTACTATTCCTATACATTACAAGATACAGGAAATCTGAGAATCTAGTGTAAATACACTCTGTTCCCATTAACACACTTCGGTTCCCCATTTTCCAAATTATCCCTAATACCACGTTGGCTTCGTTAATATAAATGTTGAATTATAAAATTATTACCATTTAAAAATGGTTACTTCCTTTATATACATTTTTCTCTCCGCTCTACCACGCTCTAATATTGTCGCTCTATTTTTTATCTCAAATCACTATACAAAAGTCACGTAAGTCAGTTGTCATATACTACCTTTAGCATTGTTACTTGTTTGCTATCTGTAACTTCAACATCTTTGTTGTTCATGTAAAGAAAAACAATAGAAAACAATAAAATTGCTTATTATTGTTAAAATTGTTAAAAAGACCTCCTTATCTACTTTCATGATTGTAAAAATTGTTTCTTTACATCTTACGTCGCCGCTGTACTGCCTCTGTTCTTTAACTTTATTGCTTCTAAACAATTTTTTGTCTTATGCATTAAATTTTATGACATTGCCAAAATAAAACAGATATTTGCCCGTTTTGAAGTTTTGCGAAATAACAATTGCGAATTGGTAAATAAATAGGAACGGGGTTTACGCTTTCACATTTTTTTTTCAAAGGTAGGTAACAGTCGACAATTGTTTTTGGTATTGCCTTGTGAATAATTGAAATGCTAAATTTTGTATTTTCAATGATTAGTTACATGAAAGTACATATAAGGGAATCTTAGCGTGATGGGGACGAAGTGTCTTAACACCAGGTTCCCAGGTTCCCTCTGATCACTCCGCTACATGCCCATAAGTACAGTGTGAGACTAAAAAAAACAGTTACTACATATACCTATCTAATATTCTACTCTTTAATTATATATAGTGAACTAATAAATTATACTGAAAGATTTCAACCAATGATATATCCTTTTCTCTCACGACGGATGTCTCTTGTTTTCGATTTAATTTATTACCTCGAATAAACTTTATTATTAAATATGTTTAGATTGAAAAATAAGCACTTGGACGCACACAAAAATTGTCAAGATAAAATCCTACTTGAATTGTTGGAATTATGATTTTTTACATACGAAAAATCTAGAAGTATTTACCATATTACAAAATATTAATTTTTACCTAATGTTATGTGTTACTAACTATGAGAGAAAACTTAAAGCTTGGTTGTAAGAAGACATTTTAAATAATACTCCAAAACACACGTCCAAAATTCGGCGGAAATGGAAAACGGAGTGTCTAACACTAGGTTCCCTTCGCCTACCTTGATGTGTGCGGGATACAGCGTGAAGCCAAAAACAAAAAAATAAAATACACATTGATTTGAAAGTAAGTGTAAGAAAGTGTTTGCATCTAATATGCGGGCAACGTTCTCAAGAAATGCCGTTAGTACCTACTTACGTATGCTTCATAAATCTTCGAATTTACCACTCTAACTGTCAACGGACGTTTTGTTGACAAAATAATGGAGTTAAACAATACTTTTAGATAATTATTCAATTGTTAGAATATAACAATCGATATGCATTTTTAAACTCGCCTAACTAAAGCTTAAATTTTTAATGTGATTTAAAGTTTAGGATAATCTTTTTTTAATAAAAATCTTTAAGTAATATCAGCATTAGAGTTCAAAGGATATAATTAGAAATAATATTATGAAATATTACGTTTTTAATAACGACATTCAATAATTATATTTAAAAGAAAAATCATAAAATACAGATATTTCTAGATAAAAGGATTTCAAATAGTCCCAATAAAAGATGAATTTTGCCAAAAACTAAATAATAATATTAAAAATCATAAAAAACTAAGCAGGTAGAGGAACCTGAATTACACGGGTTGCAGGGCGGCGTGTCAAAGATGTGGGAGCTAACTAGATGGTATATTGTTTTAGAGCCCCTAATAAAAGGATCCGTCTGTTTGTGTTGTAAATATGCCGCCTTCTGTTCGTTGCTATCGGTGTTTTACAAACTTAGCAAAGTCTTCTCTGAGATTTATATACTTTGAAGTACAGAACTGAGGTCTTCGTGGTGCAGGGGCTGGACGTTAGAGTCCAGCCCCTGCACCACGAAGACCACGGTTGTGAGTTCGATCTTCACTTGGGGGAATAGATTATTATTTATTAATATTTTGTGAAAAAAGTGGAAGTAGTCTTAATACTAGGTTCCCTCTGCCCATCCTTCTGTATGAGGGATATAGCGTAAAGCTGATTGTTTTTGTGAACTGCTTGAAAATTCTATGGTTATTAGCGACAGTTATTAATGAAGAAAAGAAATGAAAACGTGATTTTTTAAATATAATCCAAATTACATGAATTGCTGGACGAATTGTACTATATATATATATATACATATACCGTGACAGATGTCACGCGTGTTTTTTGTCATAACGACCATAAATTGAGAAAAAGGTCCAAAGTAAACACGAAGTAAAAGACCCGCGGCAAAACCAAATACAATATTCTGAATAAGCCATCGATTGATTTTGCAAGATTAATGGTAACACATTGTCAGCGCCACAGTATGACGAAAATGTTACACAAATATGACCTTACTAAAATAACCTTTATATAAATACAAATAAGAGTGAAAAATTTCATCGATGAAACCTTTTTGAGCTGACACAACTATGAATGGTTTTCGCAGTTTTTATTCCCCAATTCAGAGAACATTATTCATTAGATGTCGGGTATAGAGTTTGAAATAGTATGAAAATTCACGTTGTATACGACTTTTTGTAAAAAATTAATTCTTGGTTCAATAGATTTTTGGAATTTCGTGTGAAACTGATGTAAAATTTTACACAACATACACATATCAGATTTTTAATATTCATTTTTAAATATTAAGATATTATAAAATTTTATTTGTACAATAACTTTATAAAAGCATTGTTTGTTGCAAGGATAAGCAAGAGAGAGATCTCATACTAGATATAAAGCAAAAAGTGTAAGAGAGTGACTTTTCTATGGAATAAATAAGCTTTTTTTAAGTTTGATATCTAAATGTATAAACAATATTATGATCTATTTGATGAAAAAATGCAATAAAATCACAAAAACATTAATTTTAAAACCTTGCAAATAAATTTATATTAATAAAAAATAGCACTAGCAACCTCAATAAATGTCAAATAAAAATATAATTGATTCTCAATCAATGCCTTACAATCAATTTTTATTTATTTTTCAATACAAATAATAATTACAATACAATGTATAGAGACGTACAAATATATATGATTTATTTGATATAAAGCCAAACATAAAAGCCATATTGGTGGGTGTGCTCATGTCCAACAGATGCGGAGCTGGGAGGTGTACCAGCTATCCATATGTCGTATTACTGCTACTCTACTATTGGACATAGAATAGTGCCAACTTAGCGTGACTTGCACGTACTCGTATGAATTTAGGTATTAACTGTAGTTAGTTTTATATTTTTTATTTTCTTATAATTTAGAATTGTAAATACCTAAATTAGAAAAGAAATAATTTCTATATTTTTTTATTTCTTAAAGATTCATATTTTGGCAAAAAATAATGTCATTTACACAATTATGAATCGTACTGCGATAAATAACCAAAGTAAAATATTTAACCTTAAATAATAATTATTATACGCTACAGATTACAAACAGGTCTATTGACTGACAGTGCTTCGACAACTCAAAAGTCGATTAAAATTTCGCTACGCTCATTTTTTTAAACATTTTTATGGCATTTTAATATATGTAACTATGAGATTAAATATATGGCCATAGAGATTTTAGTTGGGTAAGAACTATTAGTAGGTACACCCAATCGTTGTAGGTTTAGTGCCAACTCAAAGGATTATATTTGAATTAATATCGAATATCTAATAACATGGAGACCACGACTTATCGAAATTAAATAGAAAATGAAAAACTAGTGTTTTCTGCCCACTCTTTTTGTTAAATGTGGAAGTAAAAATACAAGATTAATGAAAATTTTAAAACATAATTATAAATATTTAAATGTATAAACATAACGCTAATATAATCAAAATTAAACAATTTAATTAATTATTTCTAACGACATTTATATAAAAACGACATTCGCAATTCGGGTCAGCCCGAGCGTCGCACGCGCACGCATACTGCGCTTTTGTCGCACCCCCGTCACAACTGTTGCTGGATGAGTTATGTACGTTCATGGAACTCGATTATACAGGACGTTTCAGTTGGATATTTGGCTATTTCTTTATATTTTATGTGGTTTTATTTTAATTATTTTAATATATTATTGAAAGTATTAAAAATGCAGCAAAACATTTAAGTATTAATGGAAAATTGTACGTTTTTTTTTTCAAAAACATGTACTACAAAAATTATACATTAAAACAAGTAATGTCTGCAATCCTTGAAATATTGGTTATAAATTAAATTTAAAAATATAAAATTCTTTTAGGTATGTAGGTGCATATCTACATAAGAATATAAATTAAAGTTATATAAAGCTCAATTGTACTAAAAGAAACTATATTTTTTAAATTTATATAAACTTACACTATCGTTCTGACGTTTGTGTTTCTTTCCATTATTTACAGATAATTTTATATATTGATTATTTAAATACACATATAATTGAACGTTATTTAATTGCTTCAATAGGAGATTTTTTATTTTAATATAATATTTATATACATACATAAAAACTGGCTTTAAAAACATTAGTAAATTACAAATAAAAAATGAAACAAGAATATAAGATTTTTTTAACAAATAATTTTAATAAAAAGATCACGCAATATAATATGCAATCACTAATTCAGCACAGTGACACACATACGTGGCTTTACACTAAACCAATAATAGAATAAAATCAATCTATTCCACCCTCTTACACGCACACTATCAAAAATCAATCAATGATTTGCCTATACAGACGCATTCGCACACAACTAAAACATATTGGAAATATTGGTATTGTAAACATTCATAGAATTTTTGNAAGTTTGATATCTAAATGTATAAACAATATTATGATCTATTTGATGAAAAAATGCAATAAAATCACAAAAACATTAATTTTAAAACCTTGCAAATAAATTTATATTAATAAAAAATAGCACTAGCAACCTCAATAAATGTCAAATAAAAATATAATTGATTCTCAATCAATGCCTTACAATCAATTTTTATTTATTTTTCAATACAAATAATAATTACAATACAATGTATAGAGACGTACAAATATATATGATTTATTTGATATAAAGCCAAACATAAAAGCCATATTGGTGGGTGTGCTCATGTCCAACAGATGCGGAGCTGGGAGGTGTACCAGCTATCCATATGTCGTATTACTGCTACTCTACTATTGGACATAGAATAGTGCCAACTTAGCGTGACTTGCACGTACTCGTATGAATTTAGGTATTAACTGTAGTTAGTTTTATATTTTTTATTTTCTTTTAATTTAGAATTGTAAATACCTAAATTAGAAAAGAAATAATTTCTATATTTTTTTATTTTTTAAAGATTCATATTTTGATAAAAAATAATGTCATTTACACAATTATGAATCGTACTGCGATAAATAATCAAGGTTAAATATTTAACCTTAAATAATAATTATTATACGCTACAGATTACAAACAGGTCTATTGACTGACAGTGCTTCAACAACCCAAGAGTCGATTAAAGTTTCGCTACGCTCATTTTTTTAAACATTTTCATGGCATTTTAATATATGTAACTATGAGATTAAATATATGGCCATAGAGATTTTAGTTGGGTAATAACTATTAGTAGATACACCCGATCGTTGCAGGTTCACTTCCAAGTCAAAGGATTATATTTGAATTAATATCGTTGTTATAGTAAATCAAAAGTGTTGAGCTCTAACATGGAGACCACAATTTATCAGAATTGAATAGAAAATGGAGGATTTGTTCTCTCTGCCTACCTAGTTTGTTATAGGCGTTATAAACATAACGCTAACATAATCAAAATTTAACAATTTAATTAATTATTTCTAACGACATTTATATAAAAACGTCATTCGCATTTCGGGTCAGCCCGAGCGTCGCACGCGCACGCATACTGCGCTTTTGTCGCACCCCCGTCACAACTGTTGCTGGATGAGTTATGTACGTTCATGGAACTCGATTATACAGGACGTTTGAGTTGGATATTTGGCTAATTCTTTATATTGTATGTGGTTTTATTTTAATTATTTTAATATATTATTGAAAGTATTAAAAATGCAGCAAAACATTTAAGTATTCATGGAAAATTGTACGTTTTTTTTTTCAAAAACATGTACTACAAAAACTATACATTAAAACAAGTAATGTCTGCAATCCTTGATATATTGGTTATAAATTAAATTTAAAAATATAAAATATTTTTAGGTATGTAGGTGCATATCTACATAAAAATATAAATTACTAAAAGAAAGTATATTTTTTTAATTCATAAAAACTTACACTACAGAACATTTGTGTTTCTTTCCAATATTTACAGATTAGTTTATACATTGATTATTTAAATACACATATAATTGAACGTTATTTAACTGCTTGAAAAGGAAATTTTTAAATTAATATAATATTTATATACATACATAAAAACTGACTTTAAAAACATTAGTAAATTACAAATAAAAAATGAAACAAGAATATAAGATTTTTTTAACAAATAATTTTAATAAAAAGATCACGCAATATAATATGCAATCACTAATTCAGCACAGTGACACACATACGTGGCTTTACACTAAACCAATAATAGAATAAAATCAATCTATTCCACCCTCTTACACGCACACTATCAAAAATCAATCAATGATTTGCCTATACAGACGCATTCGCACACAACTAAAACATATTGGAAATATTGGTATTGTAAACATTCATAGAATTTTTGCAAAATATCCCCCTTCGTCCAATGTATATCTATCTCTTTCACCGACCCTACGATAAGCTAGATAATGTTAAAGAAAGAACGAGACAAAAAATCCAGTTTTACAACTCTGTAGAGGGACAATAGTAATGCTATTGTTGTAAGTACCCCAAATTTTTTTAGGTCACATAAACGTATTACAATTGTTAGGGTCGTATTGCCTTTTGGCACTTACAGCATTCGATTCGCAGCCAACCCGAGTGACGGATCTCCGTCGCCCACGCAGCAGAATTTCAGTTTGGTTTTACTTATTTCAGTGTAAATAGTTTAAGTTAAGTGTAGTATATACGTGATTATGACTTCAAAGGCTTCAAGTAATCGTGCAAGTGAAATGTGGAACAATAGTGCCCAAGTTAACAGTCAAAGTGCCAAGCAGACTCATTATGGATATCAATATCCGGTAGTGCCAAATCCTTACGAATATCATAACAATTTTTACGCTCAAAATTGTGAATACCCAAGTGACAGCTACAATAGAGTGCCTAATATTAACAATTCAGTTAATAAAGTAGTTAAAACGGAACCTAATTGGCAAAATTATCCTATACATTATGCAAATAATAGCCACGACCAAGCCAATATAGACATGATAAACAGATGGCGCCAGATGAGTACCTATCCTCAACAATATGAAAATTATGGATATCAACCAGGTATGCAAGCAATGGCGAATAGGGCTGCTGTGGATATCAAAGGCGAAGACTCCCGTTCTGTAGATTCCCCTGGTCATTGCAGTTTACCTGAAACTAGCTATGGATCGCCACAAAATAGCTCAAACGCCGTTAAAAGTGCTTCAGGTGAAGAAGGAGATTCTCCAAATTTAAGAGCACTTTTGAGTAAGCCAAATATAAAAAGAATGCAAGAAAGTTATGGAAAGTATGACAAATTTTATACACATGAAATGTTACAACAAATGAACTATTGTGCAAATGATATAGATAATTGGGGTAAAAATAATGAAACAAGGGCCCTGAATGATGGGAATGTACATCAATTTCACGGTGAATATAATACTAATTTGGATACACATACTAAGGTCAAAACTAAGCGATCAGTGGGTGGAGCTCCAGTTCAAAGTGAGAGCGCCAATTCTGCTGAGGAAAGTACAGAAAACTGTCAAGATTTGACGAGGGTCGATGCAGGCGGGGACAATGAGGATTACGCTGACAACAAGATGGCTATTGCACCCGAAGTGCAAGGCTTTTATCCATGGATGAAAAGCGTCAATGGTAATTTTTTAATGAAATCTTATATATTTTTATACATACATTTTCCATATTTCAATAATTTTATATATATATTTTTAATTTTTTAAATTTATTTTTTAAATTTTCAGGAGAGGATAAAAAGGAAGGCTCTAAAAGAACACGTCAAACATATACCAGGTTTCAAACTCTTGAGCTCGAAAAAGAGTTCCACTTCAACAAGTACTTATCAAGAAGACGTAGAATAGAAGTATCTCATGCCTTAGGTCTTACTGAAAGGCAAATCAAGATCTGGTTCCAAAACAGAAGAATGAAAGCGAAGAAAGACGGGAAACTGTCCACATCTCCAGATCCTTATGGTGTAGAAGATATGAGCGTAACGAAGATTCCAAATGTACCGGAATTTGTAAATTCCAGACCTCCGATGAATGGGTTCCCGGAATATAGTGAACCAAATTATCATCACCAGGCATATGAGGGCGCTATGGCAAATATAGTAAATTTGTCGGGAGCCGTACACCCGAATATAATGCCACCGTATGGAGATATTATTCCTAAAATGTGACGATAAATTGACGTGTCTTAATTAATATCGCTAATAATTCAAATATTAAATTATAATTATTGATTAAGAAAAATATATTTAATGTAAATATAAAATTTTGAAAATAAAAAAGTTGATTATTTAGATGTAAGCTGATTGTGATAACAAATTTTAATTAAAAATAATTTGAAATAGACATGATAATTATAATAATAAAGTGTAAATATTCTACTTTTTAAGATGAACAGTTCCTACAAATGTACTAAATAAGTAATTAGGTGTAAGACGAATAAAACAAGGTTGATTATTTATTGCACTTCTCTAGTCAATTACAAGGGCGCTATTAATTTAGAGGAGTAATATTTTTTGTTCTAAGCTTTTATCTTAATAAAAATCATTCTTATTGCTATGTTTTTTTTCATGTGCTTATATAAAATAATTAATATTTTATAAAATACTGTATCTTGAATAAAGAACGGTAGGTGGAGAGAACTTAGTGTTAAGATATTCCGTTCCCCACGTTCCGCCCAATTTTCTCAGAAGAACGTGTTGAGTAACAGAACTCAACACCGCGTTTAGTCTTCTTACCAGAAGGAACAAATGAACATATTTCATACGCCCGTGTTCGACGGTCGCAATTGTTCGTAATATTAATAAATAGTTAGTATATTTAATTATATACTACTACACATATAATTTAAAATCTATGCATTAGAAGTGATTAAAATTATATAATATATTTATATCGAAACATACACGTCTATATTTGTACAAAAATATACATAAAAGTATTGAATATAATTTCTTATATTAATCACTAATAGTCTTACCCAAGTTTTTAATAATAAGTTACTAAAATACTATACGTTTTCAACAATTGCTTTTTAATTTTTAAACATAATATACGGCGGCATTCACAACCCTTTTAAAAGTTTTAAAAATAAGCTTAAAGTTAAACAAAGAGAACCAACACTAGGGATTAGTCTCCAGAGACCAATTGTAACTTGCAAATGTTGACTACGGTTTTGACATGTTTTGACTGACTATAGGATTTGCTTAGTAATGCAGTTAATGATCCAGCTACCTGTGTTGTACTATAAACAAGATTACATGTGGTATTTAACACTTTCTTTACAGAAATTACATTTTAAGCTAGGTGTTTGATCTGTGATCCTTTGTTTGTCGAAAAATATAGTCTTTTTATTTAATTTAGTAAGTAGCTGCGCGTAACAGGATTAGTCACAGAATAAAATTATCTATCTATACTAATATAATAAAGCGGAAGAGTTTGTTTGTTTGTTTGTTTGTTTGTTTGTTTGTTTGTTTG
>JAKRZM010001316.1:339241-370414 GCA_036379175.1 Heliconius cydno galanthus | reverse complement strand
CTTAAAAATCAATAAAGAAAGAAACACTAAGAAAACAATCACCCAGGTATACCGACCATGTGCTACAAAATTTGCGCATAATGGTACACACCCAGCGCCGTCCACGTCGTTCACGTCACAGAAACATCACTGTCCATACAAAAAGGTGGACAAAAGAATCTGCAGGACGCATTGTCCCGGGCTACCATCATTTATCAAGAACGCTCCACTGCCATCGTTCGAAAGCAGATAGCCAGATCAATGTAACAAACCGAGGGTGCCTGATCGATTAAAATTTTTACATTAATTTCTTTAATAATATGTTTAAAGTCCTTGTGATAGTACTTAGAAAAGTAATATTTTTTAAAATTTGAGGCTAATATGATAATGTAAAAACAATTGAAGGGTAAATAAAGCTTGTTTATATCTTGACCACGAAGCTATCCATCTATCCATATTTTTGTGATAAATAATAGAAATCTGTTTTAAAATATTGAACTAATTGTACTTCAATTACCATTAGTAGGACAAGTTCTACCAATGGTATGTTAGTCGGGGTTCAAACCTCACCAGGTTTCTGTGGTATGGTTTCTTCATATTATTTCAACCTGTATTTATTCAGGTCTAACACTCGATAAGTTTAAATATTAGTTTTACAGTATGTGTAATAAGTCGGTTTGTTAGGATTTTAATAAATACATATTTACTATTATAACAACAATATAGAATTTATATACCCATATAAAACTTGCCTATATAAAGTTAAATTTTATGAATAGTTGATTACAAATCCTCTAGAGAATTTGCTGGCAAAATTCTCAAGTTAATACTGAAAAATTAGACAAACTTTGTCATTTGATTTCCAATAAACATTATATATTCGACGAAACTGCTTAATGCCGACTAAATTCTCGAGTCTTTTTCGGATAATCATAATTTAGTGACATCTTTTTTTAAAAAAAGCCTTCCTACTTTCTATGTATAAATACATATTAAATAATTCTACTGGCAATAAATTTACATATTTTTACTTCCTTTTAATTTTAATACAGGAGCTCATTTATCCATTGCTGATTATTATTTAAGCCCTCAAGCAAATGCTATTAATAATCATTTACTTTGAATATAAAAATATAAGTATAGTTTTTAAAATAGAAATTAAAATGCTACTATAAACGCTATTCCTGAGTTCGAATTTACTGGATCTTGGAAATTGGAAACGGAGTGACTTAACACTAGGTTCCTAGGTCCTCTCTGCCTACTTTGCTGTATACAGGATATTTGTAAAGCTAAAGAGAGAACTGAGAAAGAATTTAAACATAAAATGTAACTTGGAAGCTAATTGTGCTTATTGTCGGTATAACGTGGTTTTTAATTGTAATTTTAATAGCGAGAATTGTAATTTACTTGACTTCATAATCAAAATACAATAGACGCTATCCTGAATCAGTTTCCTAATTGTTATTATTTACCATCTCTGGTTACTAAAAATTATATGTGAACTGTAATTTCATAATTTTATAATATAGTATTATACAATTATGTAAGCTATAATTTTATCTATACTTTTAACCGACATTCACAGTCATTTTGTTCTATATATTAATGGAATATGTTCTAAAATACTTCCTCTAGACGGAGGTTCATATCAAATACTCTACAATGTCAGTTACAGTACAAATCATACGTAACTTCAATCATGTTGGTGTAACGCAACATGGCACAGGTAGCCAGATTGTGGGGAACCAATTTAATTTGATCTTTCTTTAGAAGATATTAGTGAATTTAACAGAAATACCTTTTACTCTAAACACCTATTATTAAAATAATAAAAAATAGAGATTTTTATATTAATAAAACAGATACTAAATAACAAATAATTTATATGTATTGTGATGATAATAAGTTTAAAAATACATCATAAAATTATTAAATTTAACAAAGGTATATCAAAATATAGTATTGCATGTATATTTAAGCTTAATGCCATATCCCGGAGCAGTAGAGGACACCTAGGAACCTAATGTGTTCGTGCCCACTTCCGTTCCTTAATATTCATCTGAACTCTATCGATACGGCTTAATTTGTTCGAGTGTATTATTTTATGAAATATTATATAATCTAATACATTTTTAATTAATTTAATTTGTTTTTTCAGAATTGTCAGCCGCATAAACCATCTAAAAACAGTAACAGTTCCTAAGAAAATTTAGCAGAGTTCATCCAATATTGGCGAGGTAGAGCGTCAATGTCACTTATGTGTTTAACCCGGCGAGTCGATGGAGGAAATGATGGATGGACCGGCACCCGGGCCGCTGCTGAAACGCGGTCGATCTTAAACTAACTCACAAGAGCTGTAGTTTGTTTGAGAAATAATAGAAATATTACATTTTTTTGTTTTGTATAGTAAAATTAATATTATAATAATTTTTATAATAAAAATATTTATTTAGTTACGGTTTATACCAGTTTTTTTATAGTTCAATATAACAAATGTTGTAAAACCAATCATTTTTTTAGAAAATATGGAATATTTGATCAAGTTTAGGCCAGTCGTGACGCAGGGTCACAAGTCAGCGACTGTAAATACGACAGGTAGTTGGTTCAATTTCCAATCGAGGGAAAAAAAAGGCAAGAAATACCAAGAAGATAGAGCAAGTTAAAGTGAAATTCAACAGCTCTATGTCTATCACGTCTAAGAGCCGACCCTCCGCGCGCAAGAAATTCCAAATTGTTTTTGACTGACAGCTAAATGTAAGTTAGCATTGTTTGACGCACCGCTCTTTCTATAATTATTTTCAACTTCCACTTGTATTACTAACCTAATATGGGTTTTGAGATAAAAATATAAATTTGATGTTTTTATTTTTATGTCGTAGCTTTTGTAGGTCAATAAAGGATTAATAAGTTTATATAAAAATATGAAATGTATAAAATACAAGAAAAAAGTTAATTTGGAGATGTAATTAAAATTATTTAACGATATATGAACAACAGTAAATTATTATATTTTAAATTCTTTTATCTTTTGGTGCATATATATATATATATAATGGATAAAAAGACTACCGGTACTTAGTCTATCTACAATTTTGAAATGCAGTAGTGTGTACAATATACAATTTTTGATATTGTAAATGTTTTATTTAGTTATATTTTTCATATAAATATTTTGTAATTTCGTATTTAAGAGGAAAGGCAGATAGAATTTAATAATAGGTACGTTCACTTCTCCTATTCTCATCTGAATTCAGGACACCGTTTATTGAGAAGCGGAACCCAACGCCGTGCTTTCGTTAAACATAAAAGGAAATGCAAAAATGTATATCAATGACCATTCTGCAGAGAAATACTGTTCCACATGATATCCACAACTTAATATGATTATCTCTATTTATTATTTTTTTTCTCTATTTATTATATATTTAGGTATTTCATTCACGTAAACATTCTAATGCTCGGACAAGAGTCTATGTAATAACATCACACGCTGTCTGTATGTTCTATTGGACGGGTGTCGAAAGGGCGAGTTCGGCGTTTGACAAGGGGTGACAGTTTGACTAATAGCGGAACGCTACTTCCAATGCAATGTTTCGAATTAGGTGTCTTTAACATGAAAAATAAAAATATTTGTACTGTTACATTTGTTGTTTTTAATCTCTGTTATGGTTTTTAAGTAATTTAATATTTATTTGAGGCCGTCGTAGGGCAAGGGCACTAGGAAGTGACTGTAACATGATGGTTGTCGGTTCGATCCCTACTCGGGGGAATGAATTATCATTTATTAATATTTTCATTTCTTCGCTCTGGCACCAAGACAAAAGCCCTACGTTGAGTTCCGCCACTCAAAACTAAAAAAAACGGCAGAAAGTGTGGAATAGAGTATTACATACTCATAACACTAGTTTCCTATCCTGCTGTAATCGGGATACAGCTTGAAGCAGATTCATTTTTTTTAGTTAAATAGATTTATTGATATCAATAATAATAATGATACACTAGCGATCCGCTCGCGGCTTCGCCCGCTTTTAAGCGGATTGCTGATTTGATAAATAATAGAAGTGTACTAAACTATTGAGTGTAGTTCACTGCATTATTATTTATTAATTTATCTAAACGAAACGAAAGTATCGTTCGAACAACAGTTCAAATAACACTGTATTTAAATCAATTAAGCCGTTTCTCAGATTAGTATGCACAAACAAATAGACAAAGATTCTCTAAATCCATTTAAACTAAATATGTACTATAATGCAAATAAATATAGCAAAAGAAAGTTTTTGGCTTTAAAAGTCATTTAACTTGACTCTATTTGCCCATATAACGTCTATTTATGGTATTTGAAGTAATGCAATCTGTAACTTATTATTGTACATTTAAAGCTCATTTTTCTCAAACAAGTTAATGTACAGTCAAATAATATGTAGTACTAATAATAAATTATTTAAAAATTATGATATCAATTATATCCTTTTTAAATATTCACTATTTTAAAATCGTTTAATAAGAAATTGTTATTTTGACATCCATGTAGTTATTTAAAATCAAAATGTTGCTTACTTCACGAATAGCGCCATCTGTCGAACATACTAATATGGAAGGTTTTGTTGCTTATAATTTTATAATATATCGTTTGCCACCTGGAGGCGCTAGAGTCGGCCTTAATTAGGGTTACAATATAAAATGAAACACTTTTGAATTAGTTATGTACGGAACCCTTGTATACGGATAATTATTTTTTGTGTATGTATTTGTATTCAAAAAATTATAAAAGGTTAATATCATTTCAATTAAGTAGTAACGGCAGTATTGTGACTTAAAGTTAAGGTTTTCATGTTATATTGGGGTATTAGTTTAAAGTTTATATAGGTGTGTGTTTAAGGTATATGTATATAGTTAATAATATATAGATAGAGACAGTCAAAAAATAAATATTAAGATGACAAATATAATAGGAACAATTTAAATCACGTATAAAATGGTTAACTACGAGTATTATAATAATTTTAATATATTACATAGAAATAGATTTTCTTATGCTAATATTTAGTTAGTACCTAATAGTAATATAATAAGTCCAATTTAATTTTAAAGACAGTTATATAAAGATACATTGAAAATAAGAAAAAAAGTACAAATGAATTATGAAATAATGAATAAATGATGTTAACATTAAATACTAGTATTTATGCATATATTATTATATGCATATATTATAATATTAGAAGAGCTTACAGTAGAGCTTATAGTTATTTGTAGAGACGTACCCATAATGCACAAGCACTGCACTAAGGCGTATCATACTTATGTCTTATATATTTAAAAAATCTACAAAAAAGATATATAATATATACAAAAACATCTCTATCTAAGTATATAACAGAAGCACATATTTCATAAAAAAAAATATAAAGGAAAATTTTGACTTACCATAAAGTTTTCCTTTGCTAAAGTCACAAAAGTCCAAACACACTCGCACCCCACTTTCACAACTAATTTCGACCAATCAACGGCGGTTACTTCACGCAAAGGGCCGCGCCCCACGCCGCTGCAATACGCATGCTTCTGTTGCAGCGCAATGACAGTGGACAGTCCGTCCCTTTCTTACCTATCACAAATGTCACTGTGCGAAAGAGACAGCGTGTGTGTTTCCCATGCAAAATTTTATTCCATTGCAAAATAAATGAAACAAGTAATTATGTATTATTACGTGAATCATGAATATATTGTGATACGGTGAAAAGGGAATTGATGTAAAATTGTATAAATATATAATGCAGCTTTTGCTGAAAATTATTTAGGTATATTTTAATTATTTTATATATATTTATAGACTATATTAAACTGTATATTACACATATTTATAATTTATTTCTGTTATATTCTAACTTTTTGTTGTTTTAATTTTAAGTTACAAAAATGTCCATTTAACCGTCTCTATCTTACTTTTATTATAGTTGAAAAGTTATTTTTTTTAATGAGATAAATATAAAATAATTCTACATGAAATAAATATACCCTTTACGTTCTTGCTGGACTATAAATTCTTAAATAAGATTATAATCTATTTATATAGATAAGATTATCTTATAATCAGAAATATTCATTCTTATTATGGCTAAGTCTTTTATATTTGACAATCCCCTACTTTTTATATGGTATCAACTTTTTACATAAAAATAATTTAAATCATTGAGCTAAATAAAGAATAAAATAAATAATTTTCATACTTATGTAATAATTTATCGTGTTAGATTTTAAAATAACAGCCACAAATTTTCTATTAAGAAAAGATCTCAAATTAAACCTTATAAGATAGTAAAATATTTAAAATATACATATAAAAATATTATAGGTAATTATAATCTAATTTGATAACCAATACTTATCAGAACGATCTTACACGAACTATCTTTCACACGATCAACAAAAACCCATAAGAAAAAACACTATAGCCTAACATAATTAAATACCAATAAACGTTTTTAAAATAAACATTCATACATCTCTTTTCTATTTCAGGTAAAAGATAGAGATGGCTATATGACTCTAAGTCGTAAATTTTACAAGTCTCCGTTTGAGTAATGTGTAGAAACATGTGCATGTTTTGTTGGGGTTTATTAAGTTGTAATAAATCTATTTATGCCCGCGGGAGAAGGTGACTGGGGACAACGAGGTAGTATAAGTCGTTATATTGGAAACGTATGGGGATTTTAGCTCATATTTTACTTTAATCTTTTCATTTGTTGAAATGTATTCCCTTTAGATAGATACAAAAAATATAAAAAATATAGGTATCGTCAAGTTTTCAAACTTATAAGTAATTAGAATTATAAATATCTATATTTTATATAGCGCAGCGTTGAGTTCCGCCATTCAACACACAATGCCTTGAAGAATCTTACTTGGGCGGTAAATGGAGGGGAAGGATTCTCTTAACATTAATTTCCCATGTTCCCTTTTCCTACTCTTCTATGTGCGGGATACAGCGGGAAGCTAAAAGAACTACGAGTCAACTTTAGCAATAGTCATAATATAAATATACTATAGAGATTTTAAACAAAATTGAAATCATATACCTATTAGAAGGCAACGAGATAGACCTATCTGTTAAATATTTTTGAGATTTCTTTTTGAATTAGAATGATTTTTAGTGTATATTTCATTTTATTAATTATAAACATGACGAAACATGTAAAAATATTAAGGCAGTGCAAAACTCTACTTCTTTTACGGTAACATTGATTATAATATTATTTTAAATCAATTGGACCTTTTTTCGCACCAAAATCTATGGAAAAAGTAGCAAAATATATATATCACATATTTATTATTTCTTTCAATTTATTAAAGGAGCTGTCTGATGCCTTCACTACATAAAAATAAGTTCATGTCGAGCAACAGTCAAAAGCTTAATGAATATTAATTGGATATTCATTATATTGTGAATATGAATTTCAATATTCAAGTTAATTGGAATTTATATAAGTAAATAATATAGAGCTTTTAATGTATAATATTAATAATAATTTTAATAATATTAATAGGAACGAAGTGTCATTACATTAGGTTCCTAGGTTCCTAGGTAAGCTAAAAGAAATAACACTTTTAATCTTATACGCGACGTGAAGAGAGCTTGGGAATGTACGTACTGTAATTGCAACATTTATTTGCAATATAGCCTATAACTCAATTTCTTAAACTAAAATATAAAAAGATAAAACAGATCCACAGCAAAAAATATATAGCAATAAAACATTACAATGCGGCAAACAGTTAATTATAGGATTCGAATCTAACACCGTTTAATTAACACTAGGCAATCCCTCACATTGTCTTAGGGTGCATAAAACTACTCATGTACATGTCATTTATTATGAGAAACAGCAATTTTTATGCCTCAGCCCTGTCGCGACCGTCACTGATGCATGGAGTGTCCGTCTCTACTGAATTAGATTGAAAACTTATACTAAATTATAAATCGTTTTTAATTAAAAATCCATATTTAAATTAAAAAATTCTGTTTAAATTTTTGGTTTTCGTTTGAACATCGCTAACTAATACTGTAATATTTAAAAATAGTCTAAGTTTAAAACATAATAAAATAGACACATCTTACCTGTTTAAACCGTCAGTGACAATAATTCCAATATCCCAAATCCGCTGTCAAATCCGCTNAAAGGCAACTAGATCTGTTAAATATTTTTGAGTTTTCTTGTTGAATAAGAATGATTTTTAGTGTATATTTCATTTTATTAATTAGAAATATGACTAAACATGTAAAAATAATTAGGCAGTGCAAAACTCTACTTCTTTAATATTGTTTGATTTAAAATCAAATTCTTTTGCACCAAAATGTACAAAAAGTAATGTATTTCAGATTTAATATTTACTTCTACTTTATTAAAGGAACTCTCTGATGTCTTCTATATGATGCCTTTACTATATAAAAATACGTTAATTTCGAGCAACAGTAAAAGCTCATAAAAGCTTAATAGGCATAACTAAATATTATATAAGTTGATTGGATATAGCTAGGTACATTTTTCAATGTCCAACAAAAATAAATATATTTTGAGACCATCAACTTAAGTAAATAATATAGAGCTTTTAATATGTTATTTATAAAAACCTTAATAATATTAATGGGGATAGAGTGTCACAACATTAGGTTCTCTCTGCGGGCCTGCTATATACGGGATACAGTGAGAGCTAAATAACACTTTGAACACAAAACGCAAGGCGAATACGCTACGTGAAGAGATCTTGAGAAATAGTTATTACTTTCAGAATGTAGGTAGTTACTTCTTTTCTCGAAAAATAAAAATAGAAAAATATAAAATAGATCCATTTCAACAAAAAATAAGCATAAAATATTATAACAATAAAACATCAGAATGCGGCAAACAGTTAATTATAGGATTCGAATCTAACACCGTTTAATTAACACTAGGCAATACCTCACATTGTCTTAGGGTGCATAAAACTACTCATGTACATGTCATTTATTATGAGAAACAGCAATTTTTATGCCTCAGTCCTGTCGCGACCGTCACTGATGCATGAGTGTCCGTCTGTACTGAATTAGATTGAAAACTTATACTAAATTATAAATCGTTTTTCATTAAAAATCCATATTTAAATTAAAAAATTCTGTTTAAATTTTTGGTTTTCGTGTGAACATCGCTCTAATACTATAATCTACTAAAAATAATCAAAAAATCTAATTTAAAACATTAAAAATAAGAGACATCTTACCTCTACATCGTCAGTGATAATAATTCCAATATCCCAAATCCGCTGTCAAATCCGCTCCGCCACAAGCGGTAGCGGGCACCAGGTGCGCCCCGCCCCACCCCGCCCCGCTTCGCTCAGCTCACCTAGCCGCGCTGCACTCGAGGCCCGAACGTCGGGAAAACACCTACGGTTTTCCACCGCGAGAGCACGTAACTTTAGACACTGTACGTAATAACGTATTTTGATACGATTTACAGAGTTAATCTACGTAAAATTAACGTATTTTATTTTATTATAAAAACGTATTTTTAGTTTAGTATTGTATTTGTATAGATGTGAAGTGAACTATAGTGATTTTTGAAATTTGTGCTTGTGTTTTTGTTGAACTTTGAAAATTGTTCGAGTAAGTATTTTTATTGATAATTAATTATTTTTATATTATTATTTTTTTAGGATATTTATTATTTCTTTTATAATTATCTAATAGATCGTTTTCATAATCGGAGTATCTAATCTCTTAGGATGGCCTGGATTTTAAATGTCACTGTGAGCTCAAGATGAGCTTATAAGTTTATTATAATTAGAAAGCTTTACATATAAAGAGAAGTCCGATGGTAGGAATTATGTTTTCGTTTAAATATTAATTAAAAAGTTCCTATTAAAACTTCATTTACGGTTTCAGAATTCATTTATTTCTCATACAGGGCATTAACATTTTTACATTACGAAGAAACAATTCAATTATAAAGTTATCTTTTACTGTTTTTTTTTTATTTTAAATATTAGATATAATGTGATTTCATTTTGCAGAATAGCATATTTTAATATAATGAAGATAAATTTAGATTAGATAAGTAAGCCGTATAATTGAAAATGCAACATTTATTAATTTTAATATATTTTTAATGAATTTTACCAGAAATTATTACTTTAATACTTTAAATGAATTAAAGCTTAATAACGTAGACCAATTTTAATTAATATTTGAAATTCAAATTTTAAGTTAGTCCAATAATATCTAAAATATACTTAGTTAACAAAAAAAATTATAAAAATAATCAAACGACGACTTCGACAAACGTTATAATTCCAACACCACTTCATCAAAGGATGTCGAGGTCGAGCCACTAAAAAAAAACAAAAGCTTTGAAATCGTCCGGCCCATTTAATGTGGACCGGACGGAGTGACAAAAATCTACACTGAAATAAATTAACACATGTTCTCTAAACGTCAAACTAAAATAAGGAATTACTAGATAGTGATTGTATTGGAAATTCAACATTTAGCTTTGAAAGCAACCTGTATAATAATAACTTTAAATAAAAATAAGATAAAATAAATATATTTAATTCAATTAATAACAGACGGTTGTGATAAAATTCAAAGTGAAATAAACACCTCCCATATGTCGCATAGATGTCATGAGAATAAGGAAGTTACTGGATATTTTAAATCATATATATATATAGAAGTTATTTCTTTTTGTATTACTATAAGAACTTTACAAGGCTTGAAATTTATTGCTAAGCAAATAAAAAATATTTTTAATATTTTTTTAAAATACAAATATATCATTAATATTAAATGTTTGTTTTTATGATTAATTCAAGACGTCGATAAATATGAATTTAAAAAATAGTAAATATGTACGTTTATGTAATAAAGATTTTACCTATTTTATAACNGAGTGACAAAAATCTACACTGAAATAAATTAACACATGTTCTCCAAACGTCAAACTAAAATAAGGAATTACTAGATAGTGATTATATTAGAAATTCAAAATTTAGCTTTGAAAGCAACCTGTATAATAATAACTTTAAATAAAAATAAGATACAATAAATATATTTAATTCAATTAATAACAGACGGTTGGGATAAAATTCAAAGTGAAATAAACACCTCCCATATGTCGCATGGATGTCATGAGAATAAGGAAGTTACTGGATATTTTGAATCATATATATAGAAGTTATTTCTTTTTGTATTACTATAAGAACTTTACAAGGCTTGAAATTTATTGCTAAGCAAATAAAAAATATGTTTAATATTTTTTAAAATACAAATATATTATTAATATTGCATTTTTTGTTACATGTAGTTTTTATGATTAATTCAAGACGTCGATAAATATGAATTTTAAAAATTGTAATTATGTACGTCATAATTAAAGGTTTTATCTATTTTATAACTTATATGTACCTATATATTACATTTACCTATATACTTACTCGTATATTTGCTTGTATTGTTTTTTCTATAATTCAATAACGAATACTGATAAAATAAAAGAGAATTGAATCTCAATTAATTAAATATAAAATATGCAAAAACATAAAATAATTTAAAACGAAAGCATAAATAAAAATCTCTCCTCCATAGATTAAAACACAAAATAAACAAATTAAAAACAATTATTCATTGCAATATGTCATCGAGCAAACAATAAATCTTGAGAAGTCAAGAAAAAATTCAAAACATGTTATTCACATACAAGCAAGATGCAGCATGAAATCGGCCAAAATGCACCAAAATTACGATTCATTCGAATCAAATTCGCACATTTGTCATTCCTTGCATATAAACACGACAAATAAATTGAATCACAATGAGTGCTAATTTGCTCGTAAAGATGCATGCACCGGCCGGAGTTCATAAATCGGCAAAAGTCACTTTCGGCCTACCGCTTACACCCATAAACCTCTGTGGACACTTTTATAGCTCTACCACGTGGCGGGACCGACGTTTTTTCCTCATGTCACTTGACATGTGCTCTACAGTTTGAGATATCTTATATCAATTTATTGTTTAATAATAGACCCCCTGTGATATTTAAATTTTGACGCTATTATTAGTGATTACGTAAAATTTTAATGTTGAAGAGGTCAGTCGTAGCGTGAGCGTGTGACTGTAAATGTGATAGGTTGTAGATTCGATTCCCTCTTTGGGAAATGAAATATTTAATATTTTTATTTCTATCGCCCTGGTGTCGAAGCGCTTAAAGGCGGAAAATAGGGCACAAAGTATCTTAATACTAGGTTCTCTCTGCCTATCCTGCTATATGCGGGATTCAGCCTGTAGCTTTATAGTGAAGTTCAACAGTTGAAATTTGAAATCGTTTTTTTTTGTTATTTTATTATTACAAGCGACACGCTAAGTTTTCTTAAATATATTTAATTCTACAATTTAATCTACCATATAAATAGTTTCATAACTTAAACGTTGTTACATGATACGCACGAAACGCATTCATCACCAGCAAACAAGGCGACGTACTTGACCAACTAATGTGTTTCATTCTATCACAGGTCCATCAATCAAGTTCCACTCTACGAGGACAATTGAGACAGACCGCGAGCATCTGTAGCACTTAACATGTCCAACTAGACTATTCAGTGTCCATCTAAGGATGACAATCTTTGAGTAAACTTTAGAGAAAAGGAGAAAATTCATCGGTTACCAATGAACGACCTAAATTACAACGCAGGAATGAGTTCCTACCAATTTGTGAATTCCCTTGCATCATGCTATGGGAATCAGGCTCCAGGGCGTACAGGCACACCTGTGGAACAGGCAGGCCACCCAGGTCTACCCACACCAGGTGCTGACTATTATAATCCAAATGCAACAGCGTCGTACCCAAACACGTGTTATTCACCACCACAAGTTGGACATCACTATCCACAGCATCCTTACGCGACGCCAGCTGCGGGTGCTCATATGCAACCTCAGACTATGATAGACTACACGCAATTACATCCTCAAAGATTAGGAAGTACTGCTAGTCACATGCACACCCATTCAAACTCCAGTCCTGGTGCTCTATCGCCCAATTTAATGTCAACGCCGCCGAGCCAAGCGACCAGTGGCAGCTGTAAATTTGCTGACTCCACCTCTACAACTGGAGTAGCGTCACCACAAGACTTGTCTACTTCATCAGGTCCAGGTAGAACTTCTCCAGGATTTGGAGTTGGACAGAATTCTGGAACAAGCACAAAGCTCGGACTAACTACTCCTATTGCTTCTCCGGTGGAACATAAAGCGAATATAAATCAAAATATCTCAAGTCCAGCTTCAAGTACGTCTAGCAACGAAAGCAACGACGCAAACAACTCCAGTTCAAGTAATACTAAGAATTCAAAGGCCGCAGCCAACGCTCAGGCGAACCCTCCACAAATCTACCCATGGATGAAAAGAGTTCACCTAGGCCAAAGTAAGTCTTAATTCCTTTATCTANCGTAGTTCACGCAGGCGAAGCCGCGGGCGAAATGATTAAAAATGGTTGACTAATGATTAAACACAGAATTGACGGCCTATTGACTTCAGGAGTGAATAATGTAAAAAACGGGATTCACACTTTTTTATTTAAGGTGTGATGAATCATAAATGGCCTTACTTCCTCTTTGGACGTTACCACGCCTCCGTTATAGACAAAGCTTGATTTTAACAAGAAGCTATTCATCAATAAGGAGTCGAAGTGGAATCCAAATAAATTATATATCTGTTTATAAAACATTAGCATGTATTAACGTTAGAATCGGTATGGCGGGCTGATGGATGGAGTCCATAATAGGGCATAATGGCTTTGTTGGCGGGCGCTTACAAGAGAGCCCAGATTTTTTCTCCTTAACATCTTCTAATGATAGGAAAACGCGTCGTCACTATGAGATGTGATTTGACGGATCCTTAACTTCTGGTATTAGGCGTGAACTGCGTTATTTGATTTTAATCTATTTTAAATTGTATCTTACCCACTTTTTTTTTCTTTGATAATTATTTAATAGCTAGATGCGTTATAATAACTTTAAAACAAATACTATAAATTAAACGATATATGATAAAATAAGTAGCGCGATAGTCACGTGAATTATTTAATAAATGGTGAAAATAAGTAAATTAGAAATAAATTATAAAAACGTCAAGTGTAACTTTAACCTCAATAAATATCCACTACAAACTTATCAGTAATTAAAGTTACTAGTATATTAAATGTCAATGTACATATGTACATAGATGTCTATTGCATACAGGATATTGCTATGCAGTAATATCATAATGTATGTAATACCATACAAGCATGTGAGTGGAACGCGACGGCTATGGGTTCGATACCCCCTCGGAGGAATGAAATCTCGGCGAAAACTGGGGAATGATGTGCCTTAACACTGGGTTCCCTTTACCTACCTTACTATTTGCACGATGCTGAAGCGGAAAAAAAGAGATATACAAATATATATATGTTTAAACTATAAATAAACCAGGGTAAAAGAAAATAACATACTTCTTTGACCTGAATACAATATAATGTCCCATCAAATTAGGCATTTCAAATTGACTTGTCACATGTACGGCTCGGTAAATATTTTAAGAGTTAGGTACATGTCCAGAGATAAAGACAAACACAGATGTTTCTTATTTTATGAAAGAAAAAAGCTTTATTTTTCTTTAATCCGCCAAAGTTAACGCTAATTAACTTTTAATTGACATTACAAATTGTGCAGAACCCACGTATATACATATTTCTAAATTATACCGAAAGTTGAAGGAGAAAACTGACATAAAATAATCAGTCAGGCTTATTCTATGATTGGTATTAATGCGGTAAGATATTATTTTCCTACCGACTAAAATTACTTAAAATTAAAAAAAAGTAGTATGTTTTTAGAAACGTGTAAAAAAATAGTGTTTTTGTATTTTTTGATAGTTTTTTTATACAAGACACGGCTAGAATTATCTAATCAAGTTTGCGGACAGCAAGCAGGAACATCTGCTGCACTTTGCGGAATAGGCACTCGAAACACAGTGACGCGATAGGGGTGGATTTACTATCTCATTTTAAAATAAAAAAAAACAGCTTCACGCTGTATCCCGCACATAGCATGGTAAGCAGAGGGAACCTAGTGTTAGACACTCCGTTTCCCACTATTCGTTAATTCTGGAAGAAATACCTTAATCTCTGGAGTGGGGATCGAACCCAGAACCAGTCGCGTTTACAGTTACACACTTATGCTCCTGCGCCACGACTGGCCTCACTTTCTTCATTTTTTATGGAATTTTTCATGCAAAAATAAGTACGAATCAAATTCACTCTTCAGCTATAGTATAATGTATGCTTATATTCACGCTTGCGTGTCAATTGATATTTTCTTTAATTGGAGATGTCTTAGATTTCTAAAAACGAATATTAAGACGTTTTTCACCAACCAATTAAACATAAATGAAAGCGAAACAATTGATACCTACATATCGGTAAAATATCCAGATTATCATAAATGTGAAAAAGATTAAAAATAAAAGACATTTATTGTAATCTTTTTCTAATATAAATAGTCAATTTATATTTTTTATCTGTTGCTTAGTGACATTTTGATAGCATTAGCTTAAATAGTATATGCAAATAAAGGTAGAGGTCGTACTGTCATGTCTGTAGGTAATAACTCAAATGGTAGCGGCAGGAGTGCGTGTCGGCTGGTTACTTTAAGTTCCAAGACTTCAGCCCTTCTAGGTAGTTTGAAAATCTAAAATAACTTCATTATCCTGCTATATATATCTAAGCTAGCAGGTGGATTTTCCTTTTGTAGAAATACAAGTTATTTACAGTATCAATTCATTCACGATAACTACGATTTCAAATAATATTGCCGATATCATTTGTTTTAAAGAGTATTTTTTATATGAAATAAGTTATTTATTTATTTATCATATACCAATATGACAAATATATCTATGTGTAAGTGCAAATACCGTGACTTCATCATGTATTGATTGTGATGTTTTAATTTTAAAGTCATTGTAGAGGCGTAGGTTCATTAATTACTTGAATTTGATTAGTCCTATAGGCCTTATATAATAAATTAATCTATTTTTTGTGTATTTTAATGCTCTGCTGATTTTTGTTGTCTGTACATTTGCCTGTTATTATTAATGTTTTAAAATTTACATGAAAAGTGCTCACGATGAGCCCTCCATAGGAGTTTGTTTTAGTTTTAGTTTCTACATCATACTACTACATTCTACATCAGTCTACATCAAAACTTCATTGTATTATTGTAGGTACATAATATTTTTAAAAATAATAATCAATTAAACCTAGGAGATAAAAATATTTGGTCCACAATAATATATTTCTATATTCAACAGATATTTCACCATAGTCTCCCATAGGACAATTCATAAAATGTAACTTTATCAATAGATCGTCTCAACTTTTTGAGACCTCTTGAGGTTAGAATAAAAAAATAAATTAAATTGTTTTAACAAAATCAAAAACAACAAAATCTTAGAAGTATATTTAATTATTTAAATATGTACGTATACTCGTGTCATAGGGTAAGTTGAAGGAACCTATTATTAAGACACTCCGTTCCTCACCTTCCGTACTATTTTTGAGACATTATGTTTTGATGTCGATTAAAAAATCAAGATTTTGTTCAATTAAAAAAATACACTCGTATAACACAATTTAGTAATAATAATTAATATCGTTTAGTGTGCGCCAAAGCAACATTCTATTATTATCGTAAATCTGACTCATTATTCAAGAAACCTAGTATTGCACCTAAAGGTACGGTAAATTGTACTTTTCTGATATCAATTTGACGCAAATAACTACCTACGTTTCCCCTCTAGGTATACTTCTAACGCTCTAATCTCTAGCAATCATAGATTTACTTAAAGGCTTTAGGAATAATACTATACAAGTTGCTTATCTACAGTTTTCAGAGAAAGCAAAGAGATACAAGTAACAAATGTTTCTATTCTTATTGATTTTCATATTTTTACGTTTTATTATTTTCTAAAGATACCCTTCTTCCAGGTTTGGTTGGAGAGGTTGTAGGTTTTAGTGATACTTTACCCAACATTTGGAGGTGGTTCGTATTTGATAGTAGAGTCCAATATCTACACCAATTTGTTTAAACACAATTTGAATATTGTGCAATACCTCCAGAATTCGGCAGAAAGTGGGGAACGGAGTGTCTTAACACTAGGTTCCCTCTGTCAACCCTGCTGTGTGCGGGATACTGCGTGAAGCTAATTGAATATTATTTACTTATATTTGGAATCACGTTAAAAAAATATTTTCCAAACAAATTTAAATGACTATTTTTAAATTGTTCGATACTGAAATACGTGAAATAGCTTATTCTTATAATAAGCCTTGTTTCTAAATAAAACGAGAAATTGCACCTTAGGGCTAAAGTAAATGGCAGTTTTTGATTTCCATATAAGTATACAATTTGCAATAGTTTACCTTGTAGCTATTACGCCTTTATCTCTTTAGATTATGGACAAATTAGAACTAATATACTATAAACTATTATTTACTAAATAACTAGTCTAACTGTTAGTTAAGTCATTTTGTGTTTTATTGTCCTAATAATGCTTTAATTATGAAATATAGTCAATTATAAGTTTGCTTAGATAACAATTATATAGATAAAACTGAACTAAATTGGATATACAAGGAAGTCGTGCTTATATGTATAGAAAAGTATTTTATTTCGCTACAAAAATTTTTTTAGAACTGTTTTTTTTTATTGACAAAAGTTAAAAAACACATTTTTAAAACTTACTCACTAGTTATTTACAGCACTGAAGTCCACTTAAAACGAAGCTCCAATAAACAAAAAAATAAGTAGAGCACAATTATTATTTCCCTTTTTATTTACAGAACAACCCAATTATATTAACGACAAGGGCTGTATGAAATTAAACTTTAAAAGAATATATATAATAAGGCGTAGAGTAAGACTCTACAAAGTATATAATGTTACATCTACATCTGCTCTAGGTATTTTTTAATAACCTCGTTTACTTGCGCTCATACAATAATTATGTTAAATAACAATATGTGTGTATACTGCTTAGCTGTCGTTATGCAGTGGTAGCACGGTTGGGAGTTCGATTTCCACTTGTGGGAATAATTGTGAAAATTATTTGAATTCGCCCGCTCTGGTTGACAAAACGTGTTTTAAAAAATTGGCATAAAATGGGGTACGATGTAGTGTCTTACCATTAGGTTCCCTCTGCCTATCTTGATATGTTTCACGATAATGCAGGAATGAGTGAATTTGGGAACCCGAGGTAACTGTAACCGCAGGTACAATGAATTTTATCGAAACGGCCAACGCTGCCTTTCTGGTGAAATAAACTATAAAATACAAGGAATTTTTCATTTAGTAGTTTTCAAGAAATACATTTTCTATAGTATAGAATTGAATAAATTGCTTATATTTACGTTACATTTTTTAAAACTTATAAATAAAAAAACACACGCAACTAATACTATCAATTAAATTTACAACAGTGAAAAAAATAGTACAATGCCATCCATATCTATTTTAATCAGAAAATTCTATACGATGCATTTACTTACCATAGCTGTTTATTATACCGTAGAGATAATATGTATGTGCGTAATAATATACAAGAGGCCTATAATAAAAGATATAAAATAATATCAGGCTAGCTGTATAACATTATTATAATTGTATAAAAATATGTAATGCTTTTTTAAAAATATATTTAAGTCCTATCTGCGTAATGGATATAAGCATTACTTATTTGAAAACAATTTTTTGCCAACGATCGTGTTTCTAGTGAAAACCTGAGTAAAGTAACACAAATTAAGATTCATTGATATATATTATGTTGAAAGTGGATAAAAAATCTAAACAATTATCCACATAATAACATAATATTTTTTTAAAACACATGAGAAACTCTGGATTTAATGTATGAACAGTTTGATGACGGTAGAAGAGGCCCAAGAGCTAAGAAAAATTAAAGTTCCCTAAATAAAAAATCCAGATTTTTTTAAAGCATTGATAATTGAGTCAGTCGTAGCTCAGGGGCACTTGTAAACGACTGTTGTGGGTTTTCTTCCCACTTGGGCGAATTAATTAATATTTATTAATATTTTCATTTCCTCGCTCTGGCAACAAGGAAAAAATCGCAGCGTTGAGCACCGCCACTCAACATGTAATGCCTCGATAATTAAGCGAAAAGTACAGGACGGAGTGTCTTAACATTAGGTTCCCTCTGCCTACAGCTGAAAAAAAATTATAATAGTGGAAGGGGCAGATGGACTTTAGTATACGGTTTTTATATTAACTTTACTCTAATTATGAAAATTAACCATACCTACATATAAAACGCTACAATTTAGAAATTGCAGAACGATAAAATTAAAAAAAAAATACACATCGTGCCAATTTTAACAGCACACGTCACGAATTTTTATTTATAGCTACATATTATAAACGATAAAAAAACGCTGTTTATTTAAAAAAAAAAGCACAACCGCTTATCGTAGAATATCAATAACCGCTTAAATTATACAAATTATAGCGCTTGTTATATATAAAATATAACTTGATTTTAATCGATGCAAATTGCTGGCAGTATTTTAAAACGATCGGGTAATTGCCGCTTGACTCAGAATTAGTATTCTATGCTAAACACTACCTAATGTTCATAATTTGATTGGCTACAGACATAATAGGTAAAATAATATAGAAATAAATTTTATTAATTAATTGTTAATGTTTATTCATAGATTTAATTGTATACTACCGAATATTAGTGTGTATAAATAACTCGTTTTTATTAATAGCCGTATCAGATTGTGAAATAATAATTCATTCGTTATTAAATATTTAAAAACTTAGTAGATATTCTGTATTCCTTGCGTTGTCACAAAAAAAAATCAATTTTTTTCTTTCTCTTTTAATCTATGCATTGTCTTGGTGGAAAAAAATGTAAATAGCCCTTTTATTTTTGTTTAAATGTATGTATTTTATTTACTTTAGTTATTATTTTACGTAATTTTTTGTATATATTTTCAAGTAAATTTTCTAAAATACAACTTTACAATTAAACGAACAACTTTCGAAGCTTATTTTAAATTACTTATCTCAACTTTAAGAATCGCAAAATGTCGCATTTATCTAGTTTAAAATACGAGCACGGCATTAGATAAAAGATTGTTATCATATTATATTCACTTTATATATAAAATACGGCAATGTAGGTACAAGAAAGGTCTGAGATGAGCACGAAGATAAAACGCCCGTAGCGTTCTAGACCTCAGCCCAACCGGTTACTACCGCGGCGTGTGCAAAGCGGCAAAAAGACTTAAAAATAAAATGAATATACCCATGTATATTCATAAATAAAATTCTAAAAGCTGAGTGGTTAGGAATAAATAAAAGTAAAGGGGATTAGTAAAACGAAGCCCGGTTGGTCGACGTAGCAATGGCGGCGATGACGTTGCGAAACTTTTGCGAAACTTTTGGCCATGACATGCTAGTATTGTATACGAAATATGCTTGAAAATGTATTTATTATATCTTTTAGGCATAACATGTTATAAAATATTAGAAATTATTATAACAATGTTTTTTATGTAATAACTATTGTGCGTAATTCGTAGCGCGGCGTTAAGTTCCATCACTCAATGCTTCCAGAATTAAGTGGAAAGTGGGGAACGAAAGTGTCTTAATGGGTGAAATGGATTGTATTAACGCTAGGTTCCCATATTCCCTCTGCCTTCCCAGCTACGATCGGGGTACAGCGGGAAGCTAAAAAAACTATAGCCTATTAAAGAAAATTTTAGAACAGTATTACGTAAGTAATAAAAGTAAGAACAAAATAATATACTTTGTAATTACACAGAGTAGTTGTTTACATATATCCCTTAGGGAATAAATTGATAAATAATAAATATGTATATTTTAGTAGAAGTTATCATATAAAGTAATTGCGGTTTTCAATTTTCAATATTAAAAGTAATATTCAAGTAATTGCTTTAAAATACATTAGCTCGTTTAGTATTCAAAGTGAATTATCGTTAATGTTCATTAATAACAGTTCCATACTAAATTACATATTTCATAAATTTGATATTTATTTGATTATAATAAAGTCTATACACCAATACTATACACCTTTCTATAGTCATCAGGATTCAAGTAAGCCCTCCAACTCCCCCAGGACTTCCCAACTTCAATTATTGATGGCAACTTTAGCCGCTATAAAGTATGGGGGAACCCGTTATTTTTCAAGCCGTTTACTTTTAAATAACACATCACTTCAGGTGTTTCACTGAAAACATGTTATTTATTACTCATTTTTATAAATCGATCTACAGCATTTTGTATGCAGAATTTATAATGAATTTTGAAAAAGGTATTATTATAATCACATATTTTACAGCTGCCTTCTCGTTTATTATATACACGTACATTTATAACCAATCTTTTACATACATAATGAATACTTGTAGGTTCTCACCTTTTGCCAGCAAATTTTTACATAATATTTTTATATAGGTAATATAATGACACATTACGTCATTAGCTGTATCCTATAGCGGGGTAGGTAAAGGGAACCTAATGTTAATGTTAAGACACTGCGTCTTTCACTTTTTGAGTAACGTAACTCAACGCTGCAACGTTATTATAACTATAGGCATTTCAGATCATCTTAGTTTTCCTTAATTGTACATATCTGACAACAAATCAAAATTAATATAAATAGAAATTATTTAATAGTATATTATAATTATTAATGATTGCCTTCTTGGACACAGATTTGTGCCAGATAAGGCATAGTTCAGATGAATATCTCTAAAAGGCATCTTATCGTCTACCTACTCGAGCCTTGAACAATTACTATAACATCAATCATTTGAGTAAATAGGCGTTTAATTATGTTTAAGAGAGAATTAGATACTAATAATATTAAACTTTTAATTATTATTTAAAAAAAAAATTAAATTATTATTTACCAAAATAGGTTTTTACTGTATGTTTCAAAAATATTAATAAAAGTACGTATTTTCAGCTTTTTAAAAGTGAAAACCTTAGTGACAAGTACCTTAGTAAAGTAACACAAATTAAATAGTACTTTCTATAAATGAATCATAAATAAAATAATCGCGAAATAGCTATCATAAGATAAATACAATTTTCATATACTCACATATTTCATAAACTGCTAGTTATTTATTATTTATATATAATAAATTATTGAGAGCAAAATAAATTAATTGCCCTATGCCAGCACTTCAATTAAAATATATAAGAGGTACAATGAACACCATGTTCCCGTTTTAATTTCGCTTCAATAACCCATGTCGACGCGCGGACTTTGATTAAGATTCCTATAAGGATTCGTTTATACTCATACATATTATATTACTTTAGAAGCCAGTCATGGCGCAGAAGTAGAAAGTGTGACTGTAAACACGACTGGTTGTATGTTTGATTTCCATTCGAGGAAATTAAATATTTATTTAACTCTGGCGTCGAGGCAAAGCGTGGCGTTGGTTTGGCGTGGTCTTCCCACTCAGCACGCAATGCCTCTAGAATTCGGCGGAAAGTGGAGAACGGAATATCTTAACACTAGGTTCCCTCTGCCTACCCTGCTGTGTGCGGGATACAGCCTAAAGCTGATTTAATTTAATTTGATTTATATTACTTAAGTGTGTAGATGGTCTTAGGTAACCGCAATTCGTACTCAGAAATTAGCATAGGCATCTTACGTCATTATTCACATAACCGGTTTTAATATTCTTTATAATTGTCTCTCACTTGCGTTAGGTATGTTTTCAATCGATATGCACTTACTCGTATATTATGTACTATATTTTATCATCATGAAAATTCTTGAGGCCCTCGTGGCGTAGTGGCACAAGGGTGTGACTGTAACGTGACGGTTGTCGGTTCGAACCCCGCTCGAGGAAGTGCAATATTTATTTACGTTTATATTTCCATTTCTTCGCTCTAGCGTCGAGGCAAAGGCGCAGCGTTGAGTTCTGCCACTCATCTGCCCAATACCTCCAGAATTCGGCAGAAAGTGGGGAACGGAGTGTCTAAACACTAGGATAGAGCCCACAGCCGTTGCGTTACACCCCTTGTATCCCTGAGCCACGACGGCCTCAGTAATCAACAATTAAAGAAGTTGTTAAGTTAAAGTTCACTATAAAACTTCTTGCAATAAATATTATATTATTTATTAGGGACGACAGAACCTTTACTTCATGATAAATTACACTACAATGTTATTTAAAAATATAGGAACAAACTCTTTTTTGAATGAAAAATATAGGAATATTCTTTTTTTAGAACGACAACGGTGAACGGTTTAATATAATAACAACTATGATAAATTATTTGCTTTCTTTTACAAAGGTCACTGAGTATATTAAGGCGTTAATTTACAACGAAAAAATATAATATATGGATATCAAAAATCTACCTACTAAAAAGAAAATCGCCCACTACAACAGCTATAGGCTATGACCTAAAAAATAAAAAAAATCATTAAGCATATTATAATAAAACTTTTAAAAAGCTTTAAAACAAAAAAAACGTAATTTCATCAACACATGGGAAAACGTTAACGTCGCCCATACATTAAGATGCGGAACGTTGATAACGTAAATTATCCGTAACACCGCAATGTAAGAATCCGAAACGGCAGTACGTACTCTCGCAAAGGTCACTATAGTATATTTTAAACTACTGTAAATGAAGTGCAGCTTTGAGTGGAATGTGGAGAGAGAGAGAGATATATCATTAAATATAGAATTTATAACCTTGGATGCTTTTCAGATTTCTAGGGAACTAGTTATGTATTTAGTGTGTTTATACGAAAGAAACAATTGTAGCTGAATATTTAAAACATATTGCTAGAGAATATTATTGAGACTCGTTTATGAACTTTCTTTTCTTGCAAATTAGTATTTTTTTTATAAATTAATTCGTAAAGAATGATAGATATAAAACGAAAGTTCAACCTTAGACTTAAAACTAAAAGCCATATCTTAACATGTAGGTAGGTAGAGTCTATAGTATCTACTTCTGCCTAAAACAGAAAAATAATCTTATTCATTTGATTTGTCGACGCAGTACTTATTTAATTATAAAATATATAATAGAAATAACATATTTTTAAATAATAACACAGATCGAATAATTCAAGGTTCCCCAAAAAGCTACTTCCACACGTTTCTATTGATATTAAATTAAGTTAACATCTTCATTTTACTACAAAAAACTGATACAGTTATTGCTGTCATACTTGATATAATAGTAACAGTGCAATTGTTTTCGACATCATAAATATCCCCACAACAAAAGATTCGCGGTATACTCAAGCACAGAACTGTCTGTCTGTCTTTTTTTCTTCATCTCGAGAACGCCTTTCCTGGAGCGTTTCGATGTCTATAAATATTAATACAATCAAATGTTTTGACGTGGACCTTTTTTAAGCTTTTATTTTCTTTCGCTTTTATTTTTTTTATGAGGTTGAAATTTCATTTTTGGTCCGTGTTAATTTGGGCATCGAAGTCAGACTTTTAACAGATCGTAAAGTAGAGTGAGGGGCGCGGCGCCAGGTGCGGCGGTTTTGGCAAATTGTTTAAGATATTTATATTGCTTATAAGGAAAAATAAATATAATGGTTTGAGGTAAAATAGAATTTTTAAAACGTACTTTTTGTTAATGTATTAGAACCTTAGCAAAAAACCGATAAATCAATATTTAATGTTCAATTAAAAATGAATTAAACTTTCTACCTATACAATATTTATGACTTTAATAGATACAAGTATAAGAACATATATTTTTACTCTTCACGCTGTAGACATAGTAGTGTAGACAGACGGACCCTGGAATTCTAGTGCTGAGGCACTCTGTTCCAATCGAGACACTTCCATTGATACATTCTTCACTTTTCTTGTTGAGTGGCGAATTCAACGTCGCGGATTACCTCGTAAATAGAGCGAGAAAATAAAAAAATAATATTTTATTTCCTCGAGTGGGCATCGAACGCACAACTGACATATACCAAAAAAAAATATCAATATTAACAAAATAAACTAAGTATCATTCTACAACCGATACCACCTTATTTATATTTACGAGCTCAGATTATTTGAAATTAGCATAACGGCTATTACTCACACTATATCATTAATTCTTAAATAAAAACATAAATCTCTACGGTGACTCTAAACACTGTAGAACAAACACCCACCATTTAAAATTCGTCCAATCAAAATTAGACCTTAATGTAATAGAAATAGATAATAGATATCATAATTTTTATGACCACAGGTTTGGTCTCGACGAGATCGGATCAAAGTATCTAAAATGGTCACAGTTAGTGGGTTAACCACTTTAAATTGTCATCTGTCTGATTTATTTCTTTTAGTTTTGCGGTCAACATATTTCTGTGTGCGTCCTGCCTTTAATTTCGAATTTCTTTTACGCATAGTTTTCTTTTGTTTTTGCTAGTATACTATTTTAAACATTTATTTCTTAACATCACCTAATGTCTTGTTCTTATGTCTTATATTATGAGACATTTTGGCATATTATCGTGATATGAGACATTTTGGCCATAGCTTATTTATTTGGTATTTCGCCAGAGGCGTTTTCAGTAAAACGATCGTAAACTATAATCATTTGCTGACCATAAATAATTTGAGGCGAACCAGCTTTTTGTCGATGCGCCGGCGCAGGTAATATAGTCATAAATTTCCATAACCGCCACTCGATCTTATAAAACACGATTTTAATTTGATTTTGGAACCACACGTGTTGAGGTCGTTTCTTTAAGAGTTACGACTGTAGGTATAAGCGGTTATGAACGTTGGCTTTAGTATACCTACATATAATAAATTTGTGATATTATCGCATAAAACATCGTTATGGCCGTTATATACTAATTTTATTGTTTTTAAAATATCATTAACATCTTTTCAACAATTTTAATGAATTTTATGACTTGGCAGTCGATTTATTCTTTGACTACTGTATAAATATATCCTAAAATAACGAATTAATTGTTACGTATATATACCCACAAAGTAAAACAAACATACACGTTCCACTAAACTAAATTTTATAATAAATAATAATAAAATCACAAGTGAAGACACGTAATAAAGATTATACAACGATTAGCCCAATTCACACGATATCAACGGCCCACAACGATTTATCGTCGAACGTAATCAATAAAATAATAGAGAGAATAGAATCACTACCTAATGATGTGTCGTAATAAAATACATCGCGCCTTATAAACTATAATGTACTAGACACTCTATATATCATTTGAAAATGTGATATCTGTTTGCTCGCACTCGCAGACAAAATAAAATTGATTTAAAGCTTTCGACTGTTTGACATTTACTTTGTCCAGTTCTGTGTTTTAGAAGATACTGTCTTCTAGTGTCAATTAATTATGTTAAAAATATCTAAAGCTGATTTTATTTTTATTTTTAATATAAAATAATTGTGCAATATTGATCATCTACTAAGATTGGTGTCATGACATCCTGTTATAAATGAAAAAACGTAATATTTGCCACTATTTTGATACGAGTCGGTCATTAGCCCAAAATACGTACTGACCGCTTACGAAACGATTTACAACCCACTGTACCTATTATCTAGTACCAGGCTTTAATCCATTTATCACCGCTTTTGTTTACGATCCTCGTGTATCATCGACTATTAATTATAATCTTCACTTTCGAACTTTGATGTGCTCGCTGTGTGACAGACCGCAGATAAGAATGTTAATGTTATTTGATACCGAGTGTACCTTACACCTTATTGCAATGGAAATTCTAACTTAAACAAATGATATAAGATTCAATTTAAGTTTCAAACGTACAACAATTGAATATGAATTGTAGTGAGACGAGTCAGAGGTGACTGTTGAATTGAAAAGTGTAAGTTCGAAACACCTTCAGATTTGAACGTTTTGATGGATGCGGTTATAATTGTTTCTGTATCGATTATGCCATTGATAAATATTCCTACTATTGCCGCTTTTATTAATGACAGAGAAACGGAAGAGCCGGGTGATGCCCTAACGACATGAACGACACAATTAATATCGGTGCTGTCAAAACAGCTGTCAGCGGTCGTGTACGTCTGCTTTACAGCTTGATGTAATTAAATTCATCAAATTAATTTAGTTTTGTATTTTTCATTATTCTCTTCTCTACGCTTCAAAGACGTGTGGTCCGCCAGTGCCGGATGGGAGATATCATCTTAATAAAACGGATATGGTTTTAAGCGCCTTAAAATATATCTTATATTATTTAAAATTGATTTCATTGATTGCTAAATATTATATGTAGATACATATAGATAGAGGAATAAACAAAGAGGCAGATGCGTCTTTCATCATAGTAGCTGTTATAGTCACCTACTAGCTTTTTAGTATATCCGCCTACTATAATTAAATGTATACTACTGAGTTTACAAATTTAGACAATCACTAAGAAGTAAAACAATGGACTTTAATAGAAGATTTTGAGACCGTCGTGGCACAGGGGCACCAGCGTGAGACTGTAACGGGACGGTTGTAGTTTCGATCCCCAATCGGGGGAATGAATAATTATAATTATATTCATATTTTAATTTCTTCGCTTTGATACCAAGGCAAAAGCGCAGCGTTGAGTTCCGCCACTAAGTCTTAAAACTAGATTCCCTCTATCTATCCTTCTTTATGCGGGATTCAGTATGAAATTTAAAAACTAGAAGATTTTGTCTGAAATTATGCAAATAACAAAATATACATTGTATTTTGCAATTCATACACTTTATATAAGGACTTTGAACAAATATTGCTGCATTTTAAATAAAACTCTTTAACGGAATTATATTAAGATTCAGCGTATATTTAGTATCATCCATTTTTGGTTTATCCATAAACGGACTACTGCAAAATGTACATCAGGCTTACAAAATTGTATAATACTAAATATATCGGGTTAAAAAATTTCATTCATAATGTGTAAAAATTACTATTTTGAGTATTTTATTGTACCTATATAAATAGTTTTGGGCTCAAATTATATTCGAGGATATGAGCATGCGAATGGCTGTTTTGATGGAAACCTAATACGGAGAGACATAATATCCAACCATCTAAATAAGGNTATGAATTGTAGTGAGACGAGTCAGAGGTGACTGTTGAATTGAAAAGTGTAAGTTCGAAACACCTTCAGATTTGAACGTTTTGATGGATGCGGTTATAATTGTTTCTGTATCGATTATGCCATTGATAAATATTCCTACTATTGCCGCTTTTATTAATGACAGAGAAACGGAAGAGCCGGGTGATGCCCTAACGACATGAACGACACAATTAATATCGGTGCTGTCAAAACAGCTGTCAGCGGTCGTGTACGTCTGCTTTACAGCTTGATGTAATTAAATTCATCAAATTAATTTAGTTTTGTATTTTTCATTATTCTCTTCTCTACGCTTCAAAGACGTATGGTCCGCCAGTGCCGGATGGGAGATATGATCTTAATAAAAACGGATACGGTTTTAAGCGCCTTAAAGTATATCTCATATTATTTAAAATTGATTTTATTGCTAAATACTATTTGTAAATACATACACATAGAGGAATTCCTGGAAGAATGGAAAGAAAGGGGTAAATGCCTCTTTCATCATAGTAGTCACCTACTAGCTTCTGAGTATATCCGCCTATCAAGATTAAATGTATAGGTACCTACTATGTACTGACTTCACTAAGACTTTAATAGAAGATTTTTAGGGCGTAGTGACGCAGGGGCACAAGCATGAGAATGGAACGCGGCGGTTGTGGTTTCAATTCCCGCTCGGGGGAATGAATCATATACCTATACAAAATAGAAATAAATTATTGCTTTTGGTTTCTTTTTATATTCTTATAGTACATTATTATCAAAATTAGTGAATTCATTAAATAGTTTTGGACTCAAATCATACTTAAGTTGAAAAGAGAAAATTTTGAAGAGAAGAGTTAATTGAAAATAGAAATTTTCAATATTTATGTCCCAATACCTAGCACTTGAATAGCTGTTTTGATGGAAACCTACTACGGAGAGACATTATATCCATCTAAATAAGCTAAAAATGAACATTCACTAGTCACGAGGTCAAGTATAATTGTGCTTATGTAGAAAAATTAAGCTATTAGCAAGCATAGATTATATTTCCTTTTCATTTGAAAAATAACTTAATTTTCAATTTATTTGCAAAAAGTCCATAATCAAAGAACTAACAAAGGAAAATCAATAGCATCCCTAGTTCAATTTCTCTAAAATTAACGGCACCGTATAAACCAGCGACGCAACGAACCGCACTGGAATTTAAATAGTCTAAAGACGACTTTAGCGAAGCTGTGTCGATCAACCAGAAACCCTCGATAGTCAGGACTCTGAGGAGTGACGCAGTGGATATTAAAACGTATACTTGTGGACTAAAGTAACGTTTGCGTGGGCTTCGCGAGAAAATGTTACAGACGCTGGCACAATGCAGTGCTAAGAAACAGAAATAATTTTTCTTTGTCCATTACACGAACACAAAATCTGACAGTTTGAAAAACAATATTCATATTTTTATTTTTCGATATAAAATATGAAATAATATATGTGAAAGTATATGTATAGGTAGTTTCGTTAAATATTATTTATGGTTCTAAGGTGAGTATATTCAATAAAGATAACGAAGACACTTGTCGTACATTGTGTTCTATAGCCATAACATGCAATTTGGGTGTAGCTTTACTCCATAAGACTCTCGTTGACAGTTTTTAATCGACCTTCGGTTGTGAGGTCCCATTTGCTAAGATAGAAAAAACATCTATTCTAGAAAAAACATCTAGATATATTAAAAAATAATATTAATAAGGAAACTTCATATGTTTTCCAAAGTGTTCAATTATTATTTGCTGTCTTGAAACTGTTATCGGAAAAAAGACAAAATCAAATATAAGAAAGATTTTTTGTTTAAAATAAATTTTATGAATTTATACCTGCAACGCTCACTTAGTTTGTTTACCAAATAAATACAATATGAATATTTTGTAACAATTAAATATTTAATATAGTATGTAGGCGCAGAACATAAGACTATTAGAGAAGCCCACACGTTTCGCAGACATTCCTGTGAAAGGTCATGAAGTCGGGCCAGGGCTCGACAGCATGTGACGGGGGTCGACGTGGCCACTTCATTAATTCCTGAACGTCTGATCAATACTGTATTATTTGAACAACTTTGCAGAAAAATGTTGAAGTTGCTTAAAATTTTGCTGAACTTAAACTTAAACTTTAACTGTCGCCAAAAACTAGTTTTTTCCTATTTTATTATGATCTGTTAGAAAGTGACGACTAATTTAAAGTAACCTGAAAAAAGGCCCAAATATTAGATTTAACTAAATAAAATGAGTAACTGAGGCCGTCGTGACGCAGCGGCACAAGGGTGTGACTGTAACGCGACGGTTGTGGATTCGATCCCCTCTCGAAGAAGTAAAATATTTATTTACGTTTATATTTCCATTTCTTCGCTCTGGTGTCGAGATAAAGCGCGGCGTTGAGTTCTGCCACTCAACAGGCAATGCCTTCAGAATTCGGCAGAAAGTGGGGAACGGACCTCTGCCTACCCCGCTGTGTGCGGGATACAGCGTGAAGCTGATGATGAACAAAATAAAATCGGCTAAAAAGTGACAAAATTGGTAAACATGATTTATATACTTTTAGGCTTAGCCTAGCCTTAGATTATATACAATTTATATATCTATTACATAAGCACAACAATTGGTCTACACGAGAATCTTCCACATCAGCTACAATGTCACACTAATCCCAACCATGTTAACATTATTCAGTAAAAGCAATATCCTGTTCCTAATAGTAAGTAATAGATGTTAATTCAAAACTTGTAAACAAAGGCATCGACAGCGCAATTGTGAACTTCCCGCATACTTCCCCACGGTGGGGCCGGCTTCGACGTAACAAAACGACAGTTATTAATGATTATATGGAAAAAAATATCTTTGCGTTTGCTTTTCCCGCTTTTAAAGCGTAATACACAATGTGCAATTAAAACGCCGATATCAGATTGATTGGTTTGATTAATAGTGTTCGTTCGATT
>JAKRZM010001316.1:317658-339053 GCA_036379175.1 Heliconius cydno galanthus | reverse complement strand
ACGTTCCCTCTGATTACCCTGCTGTTTGCGGGATACAGCGTGAAGCTAATTTTATTTTTTTTTATTTAAAGTAAATATATTTTCTATTATTACCTACCTATCTTAAATTTAAGAATTGTTACGTATATTACTGTAGGTACTTAAAATTCAAAGACATCAAGATTAAAATCCCTGAATCCCGATATAAAATAATGATTTTTTGCATCATTATAAATGAGTTAATTATAAGAAAATAAAATTATATTTAATTTTAGTTTATCATAAAATAAAGTATAATATAAATTGAAAAAAATAACACACACATTTTAGGAAAAAAAAAATATTTTTAGAAAATTTCTTACTAAATACTCAAACTACACAAATTACCTAAACTCAACACCATTATAAACAAACTATAATAAACCCATACCAAAAACTATAAACCTCAATTATAACCCAAAGTATATTAGAAACAAAGTTTATCCACCTATCCAGACAGTCAAAACATGTTCAAACAGGGAATCCGCGAGAAACACGTCCAAATACTGACGGCCGAAGATCAGTTTGTTTTGAAATGTCTTACGCGACGATTGCAAGCCGTTCGTTTCACGTCAGGATGGAACGCCCCCGATTTACGAAATTACTAAGATACAACGTAATATGGGACTAATATTAGGGGATAACCTGGTTATAAATAATCTTTAAAGAGTTTAAGTTTACTGTGTAAAATTTAATTTATATTCAATTGGAAGTTTCTATTTTATTGTTTTTAATGGTAGGATTAATGGAAAGCACTTTTAACATGGCTTTTGCTCATTTATGGATATTTTTATATTATATTATATTATCCAAGACTCGAAGATCGGGCTGAAAGCGGGAACGGAGTGTCTCGACACTAGCTGATCTGTGCCTACGCTGGTATAAGCTGGTATAATTTAAATGCCCTTTCCTTGAGTGTAGTCAACCTCGAGCTATTTAATCAGACAGGTTAAACAATTATTGTATAAATATAAATATTTCCCTAGAAACTTATTATTAAAATCAATTTTCAATATATCATAGCAAATTAAATGTAAATAATCCTATTACATTTAAATGCAATTATTCTAAGAACCGCACTTACAGTGTTTACCGACTTGTTTTTGTCGTGTTGGCAGTATCCCATGTTTCTGTCTGCGTGAGAAGAGGCGCGGGTGCGACCCGTCAGTCGGTGCGCTCGCGCAAAGCACCTTAGATTAATTTAATCCATAGATGAAAAATCCTATAGAATAGATGTGATACTCTGTAATCGGTTTATAAATCACTAGTGATTCAATTTCTAGTTATTTAACTGTTAGAATCGTTTTATCTTCAAAGGAAACGTTCTTGAGTTTGATTGTTTCTGTTATACGGATCGTATGCTTAGTATTTGAAATGTTATATTCATTAGATATGATCTGTACTAGAGTTAATTTTAGAGAAAAACATCTACCTATATATAATTGATCCAAAGGATAGGTGACTGTAACGCGACGGTAGTGGGTTCGATCCCCACTTGAGAGAATAAATTATTTCGCCATTCAACACGCAGTGCCTCGAAAAATTCAGCGGAAAGTGGAGAAACGGAGTGTCTTAACTCCAGGTATTTTTGTTTATCCTGCTGTATGCGGGATACAACGTGAAGCTGATTTAATTTAATTTATTAATTAGATATAATCTATACCAAAGCCAATCTTACCCAATTTTTCTTCAAACTTAAACCGATGTTCAAACATAAACCATCTCTTTCCCCACTTTTGGCTCATCAGTCGGCCAACAAATTAGTCGGTGTCACTATAATAATATACAGAGAGTGTATACACCGCACTCCGCAGGCCACGTCGCATAAATCCCTCAACACTGACGACTAATGTTTTGTATGGAGATTTCTTTCGGCGGTACCGCGGCTGCCGTGTAGTGGCCTTTATCTAGTCGTAAATTAACCCATGATATTGATAAACGCGAGTTTCTTTATTTTCTTAGAGCTGTTATATCCGTATTAACTATGAGGATTTTTTTATTTTACTATTTGGTCTACATTTGTGCTTTCATATCAGTTCAGACTATTCCTTGCAGAAGAGTTTTTTAATGTGTATTAATATGAAATTTGAAAGAGTGGATGTTTGTTCTACTTTCACGCAAAAACTACTAAACGAATTAAGATGAAACTTTACAACGGAATAGTATGCTGTAGTTTATACAACAGAATAACATATGGGCTACAATTTATATAAAGAATTTGTATGATTTCATTTGGATTTTATATTTGTTTAAGCGGATGAAGCCGCGTTTAGGTCGCTAGTAGAAAAATAAAACATGAGGAAATGCATAATTTTAATAGAGGACATTGATAACATTAATTATAAACAGACTACGACAATACAAATACAAATATTTCTTTTGTCAACTGAACCTTTAAAGCATGCGTTAATTAATTTAAATTTGCAACGTGAAGTCTCTATATGTTAGTTAAGCTATTCAACGTGTAACTATTATGATATCACGATCTATTCCTGGCCCATTATAGCGCACATTAACATTCGTGAACTTCGAGGCCTTTACATTCGATATTTATACTTAGCATATAACATTTACAAAACGACAGATGTTATTCATAGAGAAAACAGAATTTAATGTCATTTAAATTATTTAGATCCTATGGTAGAAGGAAGCTAGTGGAAGTGGTAAAACACTTCGGTCCTCACTTTCCGCTGAATTCTGGAGGCATTGCGTGCTGAGTGGCAGAGCTCAACGCCTCGTTGGGCCTCCAGAGCAAAGAAATGCTGATATAAATTTAAATAAATATTTCATTTCCTCGAATGGGGATCGAACCCACAACCAGTCGCGTACTTTGCCTCGCTGCGCCACGTCTGGCCTCTACTTCCCATACTAGAGTTCGTGGAATTACTCAAAATTTGTATAAACTTTGTTACAAATTCACCGTAAGTGGTATTTTGAAACAATATAGCTTAAAATTCTAACAACAATGATCTTTTTACGAACGATAAATCACTCTAGAGTAAACTACCTACATGTTGCGAAACCGTGACGTATACAAGGTCGTTATGTATTGAATTCGCCATATTTTTTTGTTGAACTGAAAGACTTTCTTAGTCATTGTTAAAATAATCGATCTACTAATGGCACATAGGCTGGTCTATTATACTTTTACTTTCTTTCAAAAGGAGTAATAATGAGTTTGAAAAAAAATTAAAAGATTCGCATGGGCCAGACCCACCAGGCAGGTACTGTAATCGGTCGATTTGTCTTCTTGTCTCAAATGTCGTTTGTTTGTATTCAGTGACCGCGACTCTGTTCTAGATAAAAGTAATAAATTACAAAGAACGGAAGGTGTTTGTAATGCTCGCCGCCAATGGAGGATCTCTGAGGGAACCTGATGCACTTTTACTTAAAAATTGGATTGGATCAGATTCAAACCTGTTGAACACTTTACTAGATTTCTTAAAACGATATGTGGTCGCTGCTTGCTCATGATACTCAAGCCATTATATTCGGTTAATTAATGTTTTTATCTTAGTTATGTTTACTTTATTTTTGTTAATGTATAGTGTTTTTCTGGTTGGTTGGTTTCGCTTTACATTTGTCTTTTTTAAAGTATTTGTAGAAATAAACTGAAAATTATTTACAAATCTATACGTTTTTGTTCTTTAAAATTTATTTAACAGTAAAATATCAACTTTAAAAACACGTATCTATAATTTTTTTAAAAATTTGCAAAATTATATTCTTTAGTTAAATATAGTGTTTATATATAAAAATAAATCGATAATGGAAGCCTTCCTATACGCCACAGATAAGTTATAAATAAAAGACTACAGGCTATAGGTACGAGGTATCACACGGAGAGTGGTCCGACCAGATATTTATTATAAAATTAATATTCAATTAGCTTTCCGCACATGACCCGGTCTGGGCGTGCGTACTATTAACTTTTATTTATGGCAACATTTACCAGCTATATTTTTTAAATTTAAACCGGTTTTACATCGATGGTAATTGTGGATACGGCCGCTTTGCGGTGCGTTCAAAATCTTTAGTTTTAATTAAACTTTAAATATTAACATTTTTTATGGATGTTCTTTGTGGTTGTGTGTATTTTATTATATAAAACAAATATACGAGTAAGTATTGCTTTTAAATGTGATGGAAATAGTGTTAAGTTCCTTATTGATATTTAGTAAAAATTAATTTTTATATAATATTTTTGCGAGAAATTGAATTTAAGGAATTTAGAAATATTAAGCCAAGTATTATAATTTTCGTTACTATTAAGAATAAAATTTACTCTCTTCTAAAAGTTAGGTACCTTTTAGGTACCTTTTTTAGGTACTTTTACGTACATTCTAAAGGTAATACAAAAACGTAACTTTTTTTTTTCATATGAAGTTATTTGCTCTTATATAATATCTTAATTATATAAAATGCATTACGTCATCACGTGACATACATGCGTGTCTTCTGTGGCGGGACCCACCCATATACCTTACAATGCCAGTTCACATAAACAAATGGATAATACTAAACAAAATTATTCATACACCTATCGTATAGGTAAAATTCTTTCCTACAATAAATATAGAGAATCACTATTTTCAATTATTCCTAATTTGAATCATTTTTATGTCCACTAACACAATTCTCTGTCGAAAACGGAGAATTAAGACGTACTAAATCTCACATGTACTTAAACTAAAAGTAATAAAAAACTATGTTCTATACAAATATAAATACTGAAAAATTACGCAAAAAAATAAGGAGCTACTATTATACAATTGTTTTTTACTAATCTATAGATCTGTCCTACAAACATGTGCTTTTACAAATATGGTAATTTAAGATATACTTCAGTACAGCCGACAACAGATATAAAAATATATCTTAAAAACTATAGTCCTAGGAATATATTTATTGCAAGTCATTCTTACATTCAGCAAAAAAAATATATAAACCATAATTTCTAATCTAAAATCAATATAAAATACATGTGGCAGCTAAAACCTAATATTCTAACAACTATTATATATTAAACAGATAAAAAACAAATCAAAATCACCACTTCAAATTAGACTATCGAAGAGCACCAATAGGAATTTATCAACGGCGCCGTCTGCGCCCGCGCAGATTTATTGCACGTTATGTAAATCTGTACAAGATATTAGCGTCCTTAATAATTCTACTTCGTGATTAATATTACACGAACAAATTCACTCTTAATGCCATGTTTTGTTTGGACTTTAATCAGATATAAGCGGATTCCCTTTTAAGTAACTACCAGTACTTGATCATTCGTTAAATCAACCGGTTGAAGAAAGTAAATGCTGACCGTACTTAATGTCAGTCTATACTTATATTAAAATGGTAATGGTAATGGATCGGTGTCTGTACATGGAAGACATGGAAGATATATAAGAAAAAATGTTATTAGTAGATAGTATTTAATAATGTAATAGAAATTATAACAATGATTTTATAAAGAATGCATATATTTATCTGTTTGTCTGTGCGTTGGTTAACGCTAATCTCAGAATCGGCTTAAACGATTTAATTGCATAATAATTGGTTTTTGTATATTCAATAATAAAATTAAAAAAAACAATTGACAACACAAAAATTAAAAAAACTACGTAAGAAACTGGCTAGACACCGACTTATAGCAATAAAAAGGACTTAATAGCAAAGATAATAAATATCATTTTACAATAGTTTTTAACACGAAGGTTCTATATCTTTGCGGTTATTTGCAGGCGGGATTAGTTCGGTGGTACGACCTTTTGGAATTACTGAGCTTGAATAATTACCCTAAACGGTTCAAAGCTACCACACCTTTTCTCTATATATCTTTGTAGTTATAGTGAAAGAAAATACTTACTTTTAATAATACGTAGACAGAAATTAAATGTTGCATAACGTTAATTATATAAACACCTAAAAAAAATGTATTTTATAAAGGTTTTATACGTGACGTAAAGGTTGGTAATGTATTTGCCTGTGTATGTTCGTTTGTTCATGTATCATTGTAGAGACCAAAAGGCTTAACCAAGTTTCCTAAAACCAATCTTCCTAAGGAGCTCTGTAAAATCAAAATGGGGCCCAACTGTTAATCTCAATAAATTATTGGGTTTTTTTTCTTTTTAGTCTTTATGGAGTCTGGTTTTTTGTTTCTCAATTTTTTTTTAATGAATCGCCAATTTGTTTTTAAGCATTCACTTTAAATTTCGTTTAAAATTAAAAAAAAACATTAATATTTATTATATTTATGGATTATATAATCAATTTTACTCTTTCATATTGTAGGTTAATAATTTCAAAACACTATATAAATTTACATCGGTACAAACGAACAATTTGACGCACGCCAACGCCAATACTGTCTTGACTTAAAAGTGGGCGGGCTTTATCTGGCTATGAAGTATGAACACCTATCGGAATTGTTTCACCACTTTAATAAATTGATATAATACATATTTATGACACTCAAGCTTATATATAGATAGATTTATTTCAAAATTAAATATGTTAAAAGATTTTTAACACGTTCTAGGAGAAGTAGAATCTACAAGCATCTCGTACAAGCGCAGTGAGTTCGATTTCGTCTTGTGAAAGTGACTATATTAATATTATTTTAATTTTCTTGCCCTGGCAAAGCAAGGCGATAAATTCCGCTATTCAAAATACAATTTCTCAATTGGGCAGGAAAAAGTAAAGCAGGATGTCTTAACTCTATTCTTTTCTATCTATGCTAATAAATGTGTGAACTAGAAAAAAGTTCATAGGTACTTCTTGGTAGAACCATTTCAATAAGATAGGTACATGTTTATTTATTTAATAACCACATTTACGTATCGATATATAAAACTAAAACGTTTTATGGATTGTACAGTATAACAAATCGTATTTTAGTACCAAAAAACATAAAATATTTAATAACTTTAAAATTATTATCTATATCATCATCATTTCTTCGAACAACAAGAAAAAATAGCAGCCTAGCTCTTAATATTCCAGTTCAAAATTCAGAACGGCTAGACTATATCTGAATTTAAAAATTCACCCGCTATTCTTGATAAATGTATGTGTTTGTACGGGATGACCTGCTTGACGATGCACCGACTGATGCTAATGGGCAGATGCTATAGGTACATATGTTTACTCCTTGGAAACATATATTTTTTTGTTTCAATGATATTCCATTTTTCAGGTGTTATTGGTAATATTTGTTGGAATTTTATATTTAATTTAAATAAATTTTAAAGAAATGACGTAGGGATGGAAGATGCGAAATAGATTTAAATGAGTTAATGGTGTTTTAACTGCTGATGTGATGGTGAAACGTCAGCACAGCTGCATGTTTGTCCATATATAACCAAAGGCCGTATAACCAAATTTTAAGGAAATATAGGAGCATCTCTTGTGAGATTTGAACATCATTGAGAAAGAATATATGCTTACGTGCTTTTTCCTTGTCAAGTTAAGCAGAAAAAACCTAGTGTGAACAAACTGGGTTTCCGTTTTCCTACACAAATTTAGCAGAAATTTAATACCAGTAGATTATTTATTGAAACATTTTAAATTACAATACTTCACAGCAATAACTCGTTAATTGTTTTAGATAGGCCTATATATTTATTATTATTATGGACAATAAACAAAAGCAATAACAATTTTAGCAAAAGAAACGATACTGAAATTTTACAAAGACTTTAATAAAACCGAAACAAAATATATTTTACTGTAGATAAATATCAAAATATTTTAAATTTTTCACTAATTCTTCTCTCTTTAAACATAAATAAGCATGCATAATTAAAAATTAAGAAGACAATCTCCACCAGCCTCATCTTATCCTCCTCTGATCATAGAAGACCAGAGCCATAAAAGCATAAGTGGCACTTTTATTACATATATTCTGTTTTCATCTAGATGTCATTATTCATGTCGTCTTTGATGTTTTATCACTAAACATTTTTATGTTGGCATTACTGAGGCCTCGTTATTAACTACCCAACTATCCATGTTGATGGAAAGATATACGTTCGATAGAAAAACATTTGGAATGACTTCAGCATTCATTTTTCATGTTACAATTTAGTTTAGGCTTAGTGATTAAAATATAATATTTTTTTGTCGTGTATAAGCGATTTACGTTTATTTTTTTGTGTGGTCGTTTCAGTTTTATGTTAATATTTAGGTTAGGTGTATAAAAAGAAGAATGTGATATAATATTTGTCTATTTGATAGAAAATATAAAGAATAATGGTGAATAATTAATACAGAAGTTGAATACTCTAGGTATATATATATATTTTCTCATATTATATATATATTTAAATATTATTTTTTAAAAATATAATAGGAGCAAACCATCGTAGGGTGGTGGGTGACAAAGAAACGTCTGTAGGTCTAGTTACGGGTTCAATTCCTAACATTTACTTATAAAGCTTACCTGCAAATAGTTTACGAAGTGTACAATTCTTATTTTCTTGAACCTGTAATTTCGCAGGTAATTTGGCTGAAAAAATCATATATTAGACCGAAATCGTCTCCAGACAAACTATTTTAGTTTTCAAATTTTAAGACTCATCCATAGGTAATACGATGTCATTCATTTAAAATTCGACCATGCAATATGTCTAGACGGAATATAAAATGCTTTGTGACCTAGAATTACCGACACAAGATAAAAGAGGATTCTGTTTTTATATGTCATATAATTTATTTTATTAAAATATTTTTGAAATATAAAATTTTTGCATAAATTAGGTGAAACAAATTGAAGATTTTGCTCGGAAAGTTGTGTTATAAAATATATTACAAGATATTAAATAAATAATTTTATTTTAACAGATTGATATTGTATTTGATTTGAGGATATGATTAAGATAAATGCGCATGCGCATTTAAATAGGCCTCTTAAACCTACACTTAAGTCGCAAGCCCCAGGATCTGTTCTGATCTCCTCACGCTGCTAAGCTCCTGGCACTCGCACTATGAATACATGGAATGTTAAGTGGTTTCTTCTATCATCATCATCATCATCATCATCATCAACAGCCATTTTTTGTCCACTGCTGGACATAGGCCTTCCCCAATTCTGGCCACCACACTCTTCTATTATAAGTATACGATTTTTTTTTTCTTGGAAATATCATGGAAATATTGACGTACCCATGAAAAAAAATAATTAATATTTATTTCTAAACTTTATAGAAGCTGATTGGTTCTTCCAAATAACAATATACAACATATCTATTATATTAAATATCTATACGACCATATACAATTTCATATACTATAGTTAAGTATTTTTTTACTTGTAAACATTACAGAATGAATAACATAGAGTCAAAAAAAGTTTGTACAAAATGACCATACCAGTATAAATGGAGCCTTAGCGTCACATTACGATGCTTGATATATTGCAAAATAATGTAACAGGCTGTTCTCCTGTCACTGAGATATATCGCTTATACCTGTTCAGGAGTGTTTTAAGCCATCTATAGTCATCTGCACTTCCTAATCATATCTAATTCAAATAAGTTCCTTAATATAAGCATTTCATCAAAATCACCATATTTGTGAATTCTTATTGAAATTCATATGCCCTCGTATTGTGTCCATTCGTTTCGAGTCTGTACAAGGATTATGGTAAAATAATACTGTCAGTCAGTTGTTTGTGCATCGAACTGTCAGTAACATTTCAATCACGTAGGGTCTCTGCAGCATCACTTATAGTACTTCGGGGCCATCGAATATTTATGGTTTTGAAACATCTTTATTGACGCGGGTTTGACGTTTAGACGGTATAAGGGAGATGTTTGAGCGCTTGTGCCGTATTTATTATCATCGCCTTTCTTTTATCTATTGATGTTCCGATTATATTAATAGTACGCAAATATTCATGTATTCTTTTAAGTTTTTTTAGTAAGGTACGTTAAAAGAAAGGGATGAATTGAGTGCGCGGAAGTATCTTTAGTTATATATAAAACCCTAAATCCAACCGTCAGATATTCCTCGTTGTGAGGTCGATTAATGATTCATATTTCTAAAGTTGTCAATAGAATTGATAAACATCGCGGTTAATAGTCGCTTATTTTAAAAGCGATTCATTAGTGGTCGAGGCTACTTAAAGAAATGTAACAAATGACACAGTTTAATTTGGAAGACAGAGTCAGACAGGCCGCGTATCGATCAAGAGTGGACTGGCGGCCATCCAAGACCCAAGTGGTGGGCTGTACCGGCGACGTGCCGTGACAGGTGCGCCGCGCGGCATGCACTAGGAGTATCCCAAAACTGTTCACACCATCACTGAGCCCTTCTGTCCATTAATCACTCAACACATTATATTAATAATAAAACTATGTCTCAATCTCGTTCTAAATCCTTAGCTTACGTCTATATCATTTCATAATCCATTTTAATTTTGCTAGCGAAAATATTAATATCGCTCTAATAATATTTTATTCTTCACGTGAATCATAATAAATTATAGCAATATATCAAAATGAATATTTTATATAAATTCTTAACAGAATCTCGCTTTGAATCGTGCGCATTGCCGCAAGCTGTACATCACAATCGGGCAAGCGTGGCAAGGCACGAAATCGATCGAGCCAACTATTCATTGGCGCTCAAACGCGCACTCAGTTCTATATTAGTGGTCCTTATTTTAATCTAAAAACTTATCATATTGTAAGCAAAAGAAATTAATAAATTCTCTTAATTTTTTTCAGGCACAGTCAACGCAAACGGAGAAACAAAACGTCAAAGGACATCTTATACCCGATACCAGACATTGGAACTCGAAAAGGAATTCCATTTCAACCGATACTTAACAAGAAGGAGACGGATCGAGATAGCCCATGCACTCTGTCTCACCGAGCGTCAGATCAAGATCTGGTTCCAGAACCGGCGCATGAAGTGGAAGAAGGAACATAAGATGGCATCCATGAACATAGTGCCGTACCATATGAATCCGTATGGCCATCCCTACCAATTCGACCTTCACCCGAGCCAATTTGCCCATCTGTCAGCATAGGATCAGTGGAATTTTTCGAATAGTGGATAACTGATTTATTAAGCTAAATAGTCGACCGTTTGCCCAACGGAGTTGTGTGTAACACCATCGAGAAGTAATGGAATGTTACAGCGACTAGACTAGATCAGTTATTCGCTGTTCGAAAAATTTATTAAAATATAGACAATTTTTGTTGAACTTGTTATTGTGACATTCAGTGGTGTTCTAAGTAAAAAAGTGTTTGCGCATGAAACGTACCTTCAAATGAAAAACTGAAGATAGAATTGAGTTCAAGACCAAGTGAATGAAACGAGTGAACTTTCTATATTAAACTAATAAATTTGAACATTTCTCATTTAAAGTGAGTAACGTAACTATTTCTCTTAAAATGATCAGCATATTGTGTTAAGTTGTTGATTTAGAAAGAATTTTGCCTAGTCATAAGCTATAATTTGATCTGCATTATATTCCTAAAATTGTAAGATAACAAATAATAATTAATAATAGTGTGATGGCTAGTTAGATTTAAGCTTAGGCATGTTTGTTAGACTGGACGTCTTAAACAATCAAAGATCTATTAAAATCACAAAAATGAGTTTAAGTGTATAGAATAGCCGTCTCCCAATATAACAAATTCGGAAATGTACAGGGATAAGGTAAAATTCGGCGAATTCAAAAACGAAAATTGAATATTAATAATTTTACTTTAAACATTTCATTGCTATTAATAATAAAAACAGATTAGCGAGGGCTTTTATAAACGCTGTGAACTTAACACGATACAAGCTCAGTTAATATAGAAATCTGTGAATAAGTAGTTATTTGTTCTTAATGTAAATATTAAATGAATTGTCTTTAGTAGATATCGAAAAAAGTTTAATATATTCGTATAGTGTCAACTTTTTCGATGAACTGTTTTATGTTCCTGTTCTTAGTTGTAAATAACAAATATTAATTATAGAAACATAAAAAAAAATATTATTTAGAATATCTTTAAATAGTTTTAAATCCACCAACGATACCAATTAAATAATTCGTATGACTATTAAGTACTTTGGAATCCTTAATGTCGTATTTGTAACATGTACTTAAATTGTAGTTAGTGTGTAAAGTTTTAATTTCTTCCTTCTAATGTTATAATGTTACCTGTGTTTCTTTAATTTTTTCTGTTAAACATATATTCATCTCATTTTTGCTTGAATTTTTGTTACAACTTTATATAAATGTCGTGGTCTGCTGTGATATTTTGTTAAAATTATTCTTTAATAAAAAACCAATTGCGTTTCATATTTTGAAATTTATAAATTATCAAGCTTAATTCTTCTTGATTTGATTTTGAATCTGTTTAGTTTGTTGCTTTATTTATTTGTTTGTATCACATTGTGGAATTCGATGATGTGAATTAATTTGTTTAAAGTAGTAACATTGTTTCTTGAGCATCTAAATATCTCCAAATTGTAAATTATATCGTGCAATAGGACGTGGCCTATTATTTAAAATGTCTCCATTCTCCTATTTTTGTATAATAATGTTTATTTACTTGTGTTATTTCTTTCTAATTAATAAATATAAATAAATATCTTTATCGTTCATTCCAGTTAAAATGAGAGCTCTAGGGAAGTATGCTACATGATCATTTAAATTATTGTATTGTATGAATAAATTGTATTAAATTTGAAAAATTGGTGAAGATGATAAAATAAATTATCAAGATAGATATGAGTTTCATTGTTGACCAGTCTATCATTTCTGAAATTGAAATTATTATTTTTCATTTATCTATGACAATTCCAAAAATGTTAATATTCGAAACGTATGAAACAATAAAGCAAATTTGGGGGACAGAATTTCAAATTTAATTTACGACTTTTATATTATAAGAAAAAAATACTAAATAAGTCCTAAACAGTAAAATAAGTAAAGTATGACGAAAAGAAGGAAAATATCTGAGTTCATTTGGAACATTCGCTGCAACCGCCAGCTCGACGCCTTCGTATTGAGTGATGATAAATGATAGTACCAATGACACCCAACGAGGGGGCGCCAGTACCACGTGGCAACAAAGAGTCGAAAAATGTGAAGGTTGCTTTAGTTTGTAGGTCGCGGGCATATCGGAGCCTGGACCTATAAATCATTCTGTCGGAATATTTTGCTTCATACGCTGTGACGGCTATCCTTTAAGCTGAGAAAACTACCAATAAATGAAAAGACTTTTTAGATTCTGAATTCTTTGATAGAATAGCAAATTGCAAAGCAATTAACATTCTTAAAAATAAGAAGCTTTTCTTAACCTTTAACTATGGACGTGATTTTTTTATAACACACATATGGACGTCGGGTCTGTCAGACCAGTGTATTTANTGGGGGACAGAATTTCAAATTTAATTTACGACTTTTATATTATAAGAAAAAAATACTAAATAAGTCCTAAACAGTAAAATAAGTAAAGTATGACGAAAAGAAGGAAAATATCTGAGTTCATTTGGAACATTCGCTGCAACCGCCAGCTCGACGCCTTCGTATTGAGTGATGATAAATGATAGTACCAATGACACCCAACGAGGGGGCGCCAGTACCACGTGGCAACAAAGAGTCGAAAAATGTGAAGGTTGCTTTAGTTTGTAGGTCGCGGGCATATCGGAGCCTGGACCTATAAATCATTCTGTCGGAATATTTTGCTTCATATGCTGTGACGGCTATCCTTTAAGCTGAGGAAACTACCAATAAATGAAAAGACTTTTTAGGTTCTGAATTGTTTGATAGAATAGCAAAATTGCAAATCAATTAACATTCTTAAGAAATAAGAAGCTTTTATTAAGCCAGCATTTAACTAAGTTAACAAACTTATGTAATAAAATTTAAGAAACCGAATTTAACCTGAATTGACTTGCAATAATTTTATTATTATAAATCTTGGCAGTTATAACTTGCAGTTTAGGTAACAATTCAATTATATGGTGTCGTCGAGCTGGTCTTATGATGGAGCCAAGATCAGGAAATTGGAACTCTCCAGATTTCGGAGAAGAGTGAGGAACAGAAGTGTCTTTATGGCAATAGAATGTCTTAGCACAAAGTTCCCAGGTTCCCTCTATCTGCCGACTCTACTAGGTATGTGCGGAATACTATAGGTAGCGTGAAGCTAAAGAAACAAAACTTAAAAACTGACTATGTTGGCAAAAAAATACCAACTCAATACCTTACTTATTTATATGAATACATTACCTGTCGTATCTATTAAACACTAAAACATAAAATTATATGGTAGGTATATGAAAACGTTAGAAAAATAATAAAATAAATAAATCAGCTTCACGCTGTATCCCGCATACAGCAGGTAGAGGTAACCTAGTGGTAAAACACTCCGTTCCCCATTTACTGCCATTGAGTAGCGAACTCAACGTCGGACTTTTTGCCATGACGCCAGAACGAAAAAATGAAAATATGAAGATATAATAACTAATTCCCTCAAGTGAGGATCGAACCCACAACGTCGCGTTACAGTCACACGCTTATACCCCTGCACGGCACGACGGCCTCACATTAGAAAAACAATATATAGAAATATTCCATTATACTAAACAAAAGTACATTCAAAAGCTTAACTTACATATCAAAAAGCACGAGATCCAAAACGATAGGTAAACGTAAACCCTGTGACACACCACACACCACAATGACTACAAGACGTTATTAATGTAACGTCCGACCGCGAGATGTGAGATACCTTGCATTAAAGAACACTGTCGCGAATCATTTTTCATATTGTGATGCCCACTGCGTCTTGTATGACATTGTTTTGACCGATAAAAGCGTTTAAGGTAAAACATTCCATTGATTTATTTTTCTAAATTCTGGTGGCATTGTGTGTTGAGTGGCGGAAGTTAAGGCCGAGCTTTGAGTCAACACCAGAGCGACAAAAAGAAAATACTAAATATTGATAAATTATAGTAACAGTGGTTGTGGGTTCAAATTTTCACGTGGGGGAATGAAATATTTTTAATGGGTATTCTTATTTTTATAAAACGTAAAGTTAATTAAAAAAGAAAGTCTGAAAATATGACATGAATGCTATATTACGAGTAGTGATTTGTAATATTAAATATTGAATATCAAACCATCTATCATTATTACCAATAAGCAATAGTAGACAAAATTTCTCATAAAACCATTAAATATTAATTGTATTCTTTTTTAGTTTAAAATACGAAAATTAATTTCACATAATTGAATATTGAAACTGAACAAAAATAAAATTGAAATATTTGTTGCAATATAAAATTATTATTTTATAAAGTAAAATAAAACACGCGACATCTATAAATTTCTGCTAAAACTTATATCACAAGATCACGCATAGTTATTTTATTTCAGAAGTAAGAAAACCACAAAACAACACAAACACCACATAATTTCCTAACGTTTTAACAGATGGCGCTTCTATCTTGCTTAGCCTATGTAAAATTCTAATTAGAAATTTCGGCTCTTTTCCATCAGAACTGATAAGTAAATATTTAATAAAACTTAATTATATTCCAATGAAAGTACTGTTGACACTTATTAAGATGAGATATTAATAAATATAAAAAGTTTCCCTCTACAGAGAAACTTAAAAATTTCTATGGTTCAAATAGAAGTATAAAGCTTCTAAGCATTGTATCTATTAATTTACAGATGGCGCTAGGTGAGCATGGTAAAGCAGTCCAGGGAGAATTTTCGTTGACATCGACTGAACTTTGAGAAAGCTCGACGGCAGCTTTGTAGAAAGACGCGTTTCATAAGTGTTTACAATTTATTTAATATTTTCCTCGTTCTAAACTAATCAAGACGCTGGCGGCTGTTTCAAAAAGGTAAGTTTACATAAATATATCGTGATTTTAATAAATTTTAAAGATTTTAAAGACATTTGAGAGAAAATCGTTATTTTCGTGTGACGTGATTGCATTATGACTGCCACAGATAGAAGATGCACCAAATATTACGTGATATGAAGATTGTTTTCATTGTTATGATTACTAGCGATGTTTTATACGTGAAAATTGTGAATTATCTTGTCGATAATGTTTATAATTTAGTTATTAATTGTAAATTTGAAAAAAACATCCGTAAATAATACAAAAGCAATAATTTAAATAGCTGTGTTTATTAACTCACTTTTAAAAAATAAAGCATTCGTAACGTTAATTTTGCAAAAATATTATAATATTAAAATATTAAATTACCATTTACGAAATTATATTATTTGAAAAAAAATAATAGTTAAGATTCTTAATTATTGTTATTTTATATGTAATCCTTATTTACGTAAACAGAACTTAGCTGCCTTAGAGAAATACATTAACAAGATTATATATAATCTGTAGGAAAAAAAAACTAAAAGGCCTAAACAGAAATTCCGTCAAACTAATCGTGGTAGCGGCCGCTTGTTAAAAGGCAGGCATAAAAAAAAACCTTTGACGTGAAATTTATACCTGACTTCCATGAATGGCGATATTTTTGTTTAAAGGTTTATCTAAAAAAAGCAATAAAGTATGGCCGCCACAAAGGCACCTCTGGCGCGCCTGCGCCGACTTTTGACTTGCGCATTTCGGTCGAAAATTGGGGTTGTTACCATGGATTCTGGATTGAAACTTTCGAGTGAGTTCCGATCGTAGGGTAATTAATATTCTTAGTATGAGTCTAAATGTATAGAATTTAATTATATTGGTCATTTTGTACGAAACTTTGAAATTCTAATAGATTTTTAGATAATTATTATGACATTTCTATAGTATAACTCTTAAAAGTTTAGTTTGGAAAAAAAATCTCAAATTTAATCATCATCATCCTAGCCGTTTGTACATCCACTTCTGGACGTTATAATATAAATTCGATAAAGAATCCATATATCAGTATTTTTTTCGATTCTGTTTGCGGGATACAGTGTGGAGCTGATTTTTTTCACTGTTTAATAGATTTGAAAAAACTATTTAATATATTAAAGTATCGTTTAGCGCTTCGTTCTCTGTGGTTACCTCGTAAGGCATAAAGCGTGAAGCTAAAAACAAATATAAAATATTTTAAATATATATTTTATTCAATTATACAAACACCACATGAATCGGCACTCAAATACGTAAGTTTATATTTAATCAACATTATTTTTATATGGATATACATATGTAACATACATTTATTATTATACTAATTTAATTACAGTTAAATGCTAATCAACATTATTGAGAACAATTTTTAGCCAATTATTTCATGATCTCATACAAAATCAAATAATAGAGTCATTTAAAATCTTTACAATGATAATAATATAATATAGTTATATTATTTTCTATACATTTATTAGTATGTAACGTTTTCTAGGCCTATTTGAATATGCATATGAAAATGGTAACATGTGGTCTGTATGTATATAAATATATACTGTATGACTCATGGTAGTTTAACATAAATGTAAGCTTATAGCTTGTGTAATAACTGAGAGTATAAAGAGATATCTAGTACCCATTCGTTCAATATTTGATTGATTATATTTTGTTAAATCAGCTTTAATATAATTGGAAATATCTATTTAATTACATATATACTTTAAAAAAATAGCGGAGTGTCTTAGCACTAGGTTCTCTCTGCCTATCCTGCTGTGTGCGAGATACAGCAAGAAGCTTTTTTTATTAAAATATTGAAAGATAGTTGTCTTGATGGTAAATTCAAAGAAATTCTTTAAAATCAATCAATCCACTAACGTAAGCATCTTTAATTTAACCTTACGTACCACGATATTACTTTTTTAGTAGTTTTTAACATAAAAAAATATTAATTTCATATTCTAATTTATTAACAGAAACTTCTTAACTAATTTCTTTTCTCCTGTTAAAAAATGTTGAGTCAGAGTACAGTACTTAAAATATTATTTACTCTTAAAAATTTATATGATATCAATTAGAATTTCTTTATTTATAATATTAAGTTCAAACAAAAGAATTTATCAATCACATATTGCAATAACCGTGTAATTTACGACCTGAATCTTATTAATAAAATATTACTATTGCCATACATAAAAGATTATGGCAATACTTTCAATATACAAAAAAAAAAACAATCGATCGTTCGGTAACACGATTCAGTTAGAGCCAGCTTATAGAAGGGGAGAGGATTAAATTGAATTTCTTTTTAAATTCACCAATAGGGTGAAGGTTCCCGGGGATTGGTGCTGCGCGTCGAAGCGAGGTAATCTTTAGTTAAACAGATTAAACATTGTAGAGCCCTTTACATTTTCAAGGATATTGTACAAATCACAATACAATTACTAGCATTGTATTTAAAATTAGTTTAGACTATGCTCTTTCTTAAAAAAAAAAAATCACGTAACATATTTATTTATCTGTTTTTTTTACATTTTAGATAGCAAATTTAAATTTAAAATTAACCTTCAATAAGTATATTTATTACGAAAACGAAATAAAAAATATACCTACACGTTTTAATAACAAGCAATCAATATCGATGTCTATAAATTTCAATGCTATAATCAATTATATCTCGGGCTGCAATGGGTGCATAATATGCTGCTTATATTTTAAAAAATCTTTTACATTTTTGGTTAAGGCTTTAAAGATAAAGAGAACTTGCTATTTCTATTATTCTTTGGCGTGGGGGATGCGACATATTAAAGATTAACCCTCGAGTAATACCTGAATGAGTTTTAATATTTTATTTTATTTATTTGTATTTTATGTTAATATAAACTAAATATAATATTCTAAGCTCTAACATATGTAATTTTAAAGTTTGTCTCAAATTTATTTATTATTCAGAATTAAGTAAGCTTACAAAGTAACTGGACTTTTAAAAGATCACAGATAGGCAATACTCACATGGCATGCCGTAACTATAAAAACACGTTTTGTATAACATCGATCGTATTTACAAGCTATATTATATTCACACGAATTACACTTTTATTTCTCATACATAGAGATTATATTTCTGTGTAATGTTTTATAGAAAAAAGCAGTATGGATTCGTTGTAGGCACCATATGGCATCTAGTTATTTGGTCGTAGGCACCGGACGGACGTGTCGGTGACACAAGGCTTTGTGCATATTTGAATTTTATTTTCTTACTTCAAATATGACTTATTTATTAATATTATTCCACTATTCATTCATAATTCATATATAAGTTCGTTAGTAACATTATTAAAATTCTAAAATACGATTAATGGAAATATAAGAATTGAAGGGTGTTTTTAATAGAATTGTATAATTTATTGGAAGTTAAAGAAAATAAATAAAATTTATTTAATTACTATTTTATGCTTTTCATAAATGGTAAAATTCATGTATGTTACCTAAATCATATTTTCTATTAATATTCTTTCTATAATTGCTAAAATAATACCTTAAATGTATACTACAACTAGATAAAATAATTTATTACGAACGACCATCTTGTACACTAGCATTTACATAAAGTTACGCCACACGGACATAACGGTTTCAATGTCGATTTCTACTTTTGTTTATAATAATTAGAGCCTTGTTACCAAAATTGTATAACGTTCTGTTACGTCAAACATTTTTTGTATAAAATAACACCCTGTTCACACATGTGTTCTGAAAAATATTGAATTCTAAAAATCTAAAAAGTCCATACAATTCATTTCATAGTACAGTCCGCAAGGTATAAGCTGAACTTTGAATTTATGTGAGTAATCATCAAAAGAAGAAACAGACATAAACTTGTGTTGTATAGTCTTCTAGACTGGACTTGCATCTTCTTTATTGTCACTCTCTTTTATTGTCTTGGTTATGTTAATAATCCATTGTTTCATTATAACATCAAAAACAGCGTCACTACGATTTTTTGTTTTTTTACTGTTTGGTCACACACATTTTTCTATTTTTGTACAGTGATTGTGCCAATGTTTCAATCACTTTTACTAATTCGGACAGAAAAAACCAACAAAATCAACACGTGACGTTGCTACCAGTACATTTACGTTAAATAAGGGATGCGCCGTGACACAGGCCGGTCAAGAAGCAGTATTAACCGGTTTAAAACAAACAAGGGATGTACTACGCCTTATGTCTCCGTCACGTCAAACATAAAGTTGAGCTTTCGCCTTGCGGTCTGTAGTTCTTCTTAATTCCAAATGTCATATCTTCTAATAGCCCAAGAGCCAGTCGCAACCAGATCTTCATTATTTTATAAACCTTGAAAGCCTATATGAAATATGGTGTTTGGGTGGTAGTCTAACCTAACTTTTGTTAAAGTCTGAAGCTCAGGCTCTCTTGATTTGTGTCCTTGACTAGAATGTAATATTATCATAACTTCTGTGTTTTTTTATTAGAGACATAGATAAATAGTATATTTTGTTAATTATCACATTGAACTTTTTCGGACCTCGGCAATATACCTACATTAAATTTATTTTGCCACTATGGTAAAACATGGTGAGGTGTGTTGCATCACTCAACACGGAATTTCTGGAATTCAGATGAAAAGTTAAAAGTGAAATGTCTGAAAGCTAAAGATTTTATCTTCCTACTACATATTTGTACTTCTATATATAAACACAAAAACAAGGGTTCTTTATACGTTAATCATAATTTTTAAATAATCGTATTTTTTACTTATTTAAATGATTAAAATAATTTAAATCTATCGAGGGGTTAGAAATATGCAAAACTAACCCTTGTAGCCAGTATGGCTTATGGGGTAGTTACTTAGGAGGGGCGGGCGTCTCGCTTGTCGCACTCGCGCCGCGCAGCTGCTCCACGCCCTACGCTCGGTGAGACAATATCTGGATATTATTTTATGTATAGAAATTTATATTATTTTTATTTGAAATTTATTTAAATCCGATGTTTATTATAAAGATATATAAGTAATTTAATTAATTTTACTTATTTAAAGAATTTTCTTTATTTTCTCCATAATGTTCTTAATGTTATTAAATATTTTGTTGTTTATTGTCTTCTATTATCAAAATAAATTCATTGAAATAGTGTATTTTATAAAAAAATTGTGTTACGACCAAAAATATTAGATATTTCGCTCTATTAACAGACAAATAGAGATCTCATATAAATAATAGTATAGGTACTTTTAAGTATATAGTTATTTTGCTATTTGTATAAAAACACACTTTAATATACAAAACCAAAATTATTACTTTATCGTAAAACTAAAATATTTACTAATTAAGCACTAATTAATATTATATTTACAGAAATTAAAACGACATATGTCATTAATATCAATATTATTCATGAGATTTGAGCGCTGCCTATAAAATAGTGTCATAGTTTATCTTGTCATACTTTATAAGGAAATGTCTAGGCGCCGGGTTAATCACGAATGGACT
>JAKRZM010001316.1:291324-317642 GCA_036379175.1 Heliconius cydno galanthus | reverse complement strand
GACAGAAAATACCAACAAAATCAACACGTGACGTTGCTACCAGTACATTTACGTTAAATAAGGGATGCGCCGTGACCACAGGCTGGTAGCCAAGGAGCAGTATTAACCGGTTTTAACCAAGCAAGGGATATACTACGCCTTATGTCTCCGTCACACATAGTACATGTTTGCAGTCACATAAACGCAAAGTTGAGCTTACGCCTCGTAGTCTGTAGTTCTTCTAAGTTCCAAATGTCATAGCTTCTAATAAACCAAGAGCCAGTCGCAACCAGATCTTCATAATTTTATAAACCTTGAAAGCTTATGTGAAATATGGTGTTTGGGTAGTAGTCTAACCTAACTTTTATTAAAGTTTAAAGCTCAGGCTCTCTTGATAATAGAAAAATAAATAGCACTTGTCGATTTGTTTCCTTTAGTAGAACGTAATATTATCATAACTTATGGTCTGTGGTTTTTTTATTAGAGACATAGATAAATAGTATATTTTGTTAATTATCACATTTAACTTTTTTTGGAGCTTATGATAATATAATAATGGTTGTGGAACCTCGGAAAAATATATTAAATTTATTTTGCTACTAAGGTAAAACATGGTGGCGTTGTGTTACATCACTCAACACGGAATTTCTGGAATTCAGATGAAAAGTTAAAAGTGAAATGTCTTGAAGCTAAAGATTTTATCTTCCTACTACATATTTGTACTTCTATATATAAACCAAAAAAACAAGGGTTCTTTATACGTTAATCATAATTTTTAAATAATCGTATTTTTTACTTATTTAAATTATAAAAATAATTTAAACCTATCGAGGGGTTAGGAATATGCAAAACTAACCCTTGTAGCCAGTATGGCCTATGGGGTAGTTAGTTAGGAGGGGCGGGCGTCTCGCTTGTCGCACTCGCGCCGCGCAGCTGCTCCACGCCCTACGCTCGGTGAGACAATATCTGGATATTATTTTATGTATAGAAATTTATATTACGTTTATTTATTAATTAATTTTACTTATTTAAATATTTGTTTTATTTTCTTTATAAAGTTCAAAGTGTTATTATATTTTGTTATATATCTATAATAGAAGATTTTTTCTATAATAGAAGAAAAAACCTTGTATTATAGAAAAGACACTATGTCTTTTACAATGACCGCCTGTTAAGACCACAAATTTTAGATATTTCGCTCTATAAACAGACAAATAGAGATCTCATATCAATAATAGTATACTTTTAAGTATATAGTTATTTTGCTATTTGTATAAAAACACACTTTAATATACAAAACCAAAATTATTACTTTATCGTAAAACTAAAATATTTACTAATTAAGTACTAATTAATATTAAATTTGCAGAAATTAAAAACGACATATTTCATTAATATCAATATTATTCATGAGATTTGAGCGCTGCCTATAAAATAGTGTCATAGTTTATCTTGTCATACTTTATAAGGAAATGTCTAGGCGCCGGGTTAATCACGAATGGACTCAAGAAATGAGCTTGATATATAGAAGTAAACTGAACTTCGTACTAAAAACGTATTTAATTATAGCATTTGACATAAATAAATATTTTTTCAATTAATCATTTATGTAATGTATTTTTATGTATTTTTATATCTAGTATCTAGTAATAGTAGGTCTATTGTTAAATATTTATTTTAAATAAATTAAAAATTATGAACTATTTTTTTTCACGTATTATCTTTTCATCCATTTACCAATAGCATATTAAAAGAATCATAAAATCCACTGGAGCCCAAACCAAGTAAACCCGTATAGGTAGAGTAGGCGCTTTAACTTTACTTTTTTATAAGCTACTTAAGTTATATTTTTTTAATAATGACGTTTATATACAAAATATTATTTAACATAATATAAAGATTAAATTATTGTAATTATTTTGATTGTCTTGCTAACTATTATTATATNTAAAAATTATGAACTATTTTTTTTCACGTATTATCTTTTCATCCATTTACCAATAGCATATTAAAAGAATCATAAAATCCACTGGAGCCCAAACCAAGTAAACCCGTATAGGTAGAGTAGGCGCTTTAACTTTATTTTTTTATAAGCTGCTTAAGTTATATTTTTTTTAATAATGACGTTTACCTATATACAAAATATTATTTAACATAATATAAAAATTAAATTATTGTAATTATTTTGAGTCTTGCTATCTATTATTATATCTATTACTAGCGGCCCGCTCGCGGTTTCACCCGCGTGAACTATATTATTATTAATTTCTNCGTACAAATAACTCGTATGTAAAATTTGAGATTCCTAGCACTTGTAGTTTCTGAGATTTCGTGATGAGCGAGTGACCTTTCGATTTTATATATATAGATATAAAACAATTACCACTACACAACTGATCAATTTTAATAAATGAATAATAAAATAAATTACAATTTATTATTCAAAACTTATTTTATTGATTAAAACAACGTTCATCCCACACAAATATGTATGTATGTATGAGCCACACACAACGCAAAAACCTTGTGCCCAATAAGTAAAGGTAGGAGGTACTTCCCGGAAAACGGGCAGCGGTTGATAATAAAATTGTCCTATCCTGATAAGATCGATAGTTAAAATAATACGATACTATGCTTCGAGAATGCGATTCTATTTAAAAAAAAATTCTCGTAGTCGTATAAAATCGTTAAAATTGTGTTAATGATTAGTCTATATTCTATATTGGTCTATACTTCTATAGTCTATATTATATGCCCGCGACGCGGCTTCGCCCGCTTAAACTTATTGTTATATTATAGCCAAATTATACATTTCGTTACATAAATTGTAGCCTATATGTTATTCTTAACATATAGGCTACAATTTAATTATTTATATTTAGTCCCAAATTGATTTTTTTTTTCACTTTCATTTTCGTACACCATTCGCAGTTCACGTTTTGGGCCGATAGCGAACGTACCTACCTACTTTATTTATTTTATTGTTTAAAAATACTTACTGTATATTGGATGGGAAAAGAGGAACCAATACTGTAGCATATTAAATGACTAAAAAAGCAATAATTAATATTCCGATCGAATATTTTCAATAATAATTATTATAGTATAAATAATAATTAATTATTATAAATTAATATTATTATTATTTATATAATACTAACATGGTTATTCCTCCCATTTGCATAAAATACGTATACAAACGTTATTGTAACATACTGTTTAGAATTACACGCACAGTCTAGGGACCTCTCGGTCGTTATGGGAGGTCTCCGGTGAGACCATTGTTAGTTCTCTATTATGATATTTCATATGCTGTGAATCAGTTAAAATGTAACTAGTTTGTATGGTTAAATTAATTTAGTTATTAAATAATTTCCTCTTATATATAGGTAATCCTTAATGAAGATATTTTGCCTTATATGGTCATGAGCGTTTAGTACCTACCGAAGTAGAAGAAAATACGTAGGTATAATAAAAATATATATTTTTCATGATATGAAATTGCCTTTAAATATATCATTAATATAAGGTTGCTGTAGATTTTATCAGACTAAGTATCATAGTTACTTTTAGAACAATTTATTGTACACATTCCGAAAATAGTTAATGCTTAATGTTTCATTTCAATGATAAATATTTAGAAATAGCCCCAATAATTGTTTACTTATAGATTCTATACAATCGATAGAACTATAATGTGTGTGCTTTCGTACATTTAACAACTGCTATATATACCTTCGTAAAAAAATCAAGGACATCACAAGGTGCTGGGTAATAGCCGATCGCTATTTAAAAATTCCAGTTAATATTTGTACTAGCTGCGTCTAGCGAGGTCGCGTGCTACCATCAATTTTCTTGTATAATATAATAATAAAATTTGTGACATAAAGTAGAAGTAAGAAGGCAGGAACCTAGTGTTAGGACACTCCGTTCGCAACTCCCCGCTGCATTTATCTAGGCACTACGCGTTGATGTTCAGAACTCTACATCGGGCTTGGTGCCAGAGCGTATAAATGAAAATATTAATAAATCATAATTCATTCCCTCGAGTGGAACTCGAACTCGCAACCATTACGTACACACCTTGTGCCGCTGCGCCGCTATGGTCTCCCTCCTTAATATAAGTCATTCAAATCGAGAGAAGCAATATTATTTTTATTGTATAATTTAGACCGGAGTCTGCGCGGCCGGGGCAGAGCTCGTCGATACCAATGTCTGTTATACGCATGTGCGGAACCCAAATAATATTCTGATTTTATGAATGCTAATACGGAATATCAAAAAATGAAGATCTTTCCGTGGTTTTTATATGGAAAATATGGAATTAGGTTTTGTCGTCTTCATTTTATTTACTTTACGGTCTCAGTTTATTGATTTTGTATATATATGTGTATATTTTTTTAACAATTAAAAAAAATATTGATCTAAAAAGTAAAATATTCGTAAAAATTTGAAAAATGTCAAACATTTCGACTTATTAGATGAACATGAACAAACTTTACATTTAAATGAGCTTTTACCTATATAATAAATGTGGAGGTATATTTTTCTAAAAAAAAGTCTTAAATTTTATATCCAAAAAGAAAATGTGCGTGACTAAACCGTGTTAAAATTAGAGAAATTATTACTTAGCGAGTTATTTTCGTCATTAATTCAGAAAGTTAATAAAGAACTTTTCTATAAATTTATAATGCTGGGTCGTTGCGTGTCTTCGCTAAGAATTCTCCTGCTTTTTTATGGCTTTCATTTGGATGTCGTATTTGGAAATAAATTCCTTTTCTATAAATAAACCTAAATATATTTCTTTTTCTTTTAAATTAATCACATAGTTAAAGTAATACATTAAAAAAATCATTTCATATAAGATTGCTTAGTAATTTTGTCTAAAAATCTGATTTTGACTAAATTCTTTAGACACATAATATAAAAGTAACCTAATTTAATATTTTTCCATAACTCACTTCGATCATATCTTAGTCAAATAAGTTTATCAGCTACCTGTTCACATGACAAACATGGTTAATCTCCTTCATAGTTTACATGAGAGCAAACTTAGATACGGCAGCTTCCTCTCTATTCTTATCTTCTAACGATTTATAAGATATATTTTAAGCTGAATTAGGTGAAGATAACGTATTATCTCGATGTGTAGGTATATAATGTGGAAACGGTTTTTTTTAAATATTATTTTTCATAAAAATTAGGTATCTTCTTTAAACACCTAATTAAATGCATATTTGTCAAATATATAACACATTTTTTGATGGATTAGTTTTTTTATGAAATAATTTAAAAAATACTCGGAAAAAATAGGTTAATATATTGTTGCCAAAAAATTTTTCCCATGTTCATCATATAAAATGTTGGCACATGGTTTATATGAAAATTGTAACATCGGTAATCTATCAAAAATAATGATAATTTAGCCTTACTGGTTGTTATATTTTATTATTTTACGTTTTTTGAGTTTGTTCAGCAATTAGATCGATGAATGGTCCATATTTAAAATGCAAACATTAAAAATTAAACTCAATTATCACTTGTTCTTAGAAAACTTTCTATTTAAATCAATATTTCATTGTCTTGTTTACTTCGATTTAGATCTTAAATTATTTATTTAATATATTTAACTGTAAAAACTGTAAGTACTTATATAATAACTTGAAAGCAATAGACATAGATAACATAACGTTACAAATTATGAAGTTTAATAAAACGACAGGAAGCATACAATAAATCCTATGTCAGTGACCCCGTGACTTGAATACGTAAAATTCCGTTATGCGAAACGCGTTTTGTTTGAGTAAAAATAGCACCCGGTAAAACTATCAACGGAATTAGCATGATTACTCATACGCCATAATGCCATATTAGACGAATGACATTCATTGATTATGTCATTTTGCTGATAACTTCAAGTCCTTTCTATATGATTTCGTTACTTAAAATATTTTCCCACCAACATATTGTAAATTAGTAACAATCGCTAAAGAAAGGGGTCTGGATTCTGCCATCGGAGGGCCTGAGCAATGGCAAAAATGTCGTTCAATTTATGCCCAAATTTCGTCCCGACTAGTCCCTTTTTGTTGCCATCTGCGAAGTCCAGACAGCTCCACCCTAAAAACCGTTTATACATTCCTATCCTTTCGCACGCCCGTCAAATCCCATATAGTTATCTCTTTCTAAGCCAGGACCTGTCTCCTGTCTCTTTTTTGCACACGCGTTTAAATCGTTTCATCCTTTCTGGCTCGTGGTAATTCGTGTGTTTCCGCTTCCCACACGAGCGGCGGCCATGTTTGGGGCTGTCAATTCAACGCCAGTTTGGCGCGTTTGGTTTGGCAGGATGGACAAGGTCGGTTTGTGTGGAATCTTTATTAATAATTTATCTAATGCTTATGTCATTGCGTACTTTATGAATAATAAATATATGTTAAAATATTTTTCAGATGCACTGCACGCTGGTTGCCCGTGGAATAGAAATGCGACTGTGAGTGTTAAATATATTAGCTAATTATTATTTTCACATTCTTTTGCTTTGCTTTTTATGTTCATGTTTTTTTTTAATTATTTTAATATCACATCGTTCAAATACATATATAAAAAATATTGACAGTTTTTATATACACTACTCTTTACATAGCTTACCAATGTATTCTATTCCATATTTTTTCCGTATCAATAATTTCCAAAGCATCTATTTTAGGAACGAATATAATTTATTGTATACATTAATTACATACCTACATCTATAGTATCTATTTTAGAGTTGTGTTTCTCAGAAATATAAACCTAACACCAAAAACCAAAAAGAAACAAAGCTCTACGAGGTAGAGCGGCTTTAACAAAAGCGAGTGATAATTGTTCAACGGAATTCTGGGTCTGCTTCAAAACCTATTGTTTATATTTACTACTCACGATTTCTCTTTGCCTACTTTAAAAATAGGAAGAACAATTTAAAACAACTTGTTATATAAATAAATAAATAAATTATAATTTTTCCTAAAGAACAAACAAAAACATTTCAAACGTTTCAACGCTAGTAAAATACAAAAATAGAATTTAGTATCATAGTGTATAATGAAGGCCTTCCGTTACAATTTATATAAGTAATTTATGATTCAATTCATACCTTACGTTTTACGCACCATTGCCCGTTACTATTGATTAAAGGAATGATCTAATAAAATTTAGTCACTGTTCTAAATAGAATAGCAATACAATATGAAAAATATAGTCATTAAAATAAAATCAACTTCACGCTGTATCCCGCACACAGAAGTGTAGGCAGAGGGAACCAAGTGTTAAGACACTCTATTCTTCATTCTTCGCCGAACACTTGAGGTAGATCACTCGCGATCATCGCGTGTAGACACTTCCTCGACACCAGAGCGAAGAAATGAACCCACGACCAGTCGTATTTACAGTCGCACACTTTTGCCCCTGCGCCACGACTGGCCTCAATAATCATTAAATGATTCATATCTTAAAACAATAAATATTAATGCAGAATAGATGTACATATTAATGTTATAGTAATTTATATTATTATATACTTATATACGTCAGAGTCGTACGTACATCGTAAGAGGCCAGTCGTGGCGTGGGCACGAAGAGTGGCTATAAACGCGACTAGTTTTGGGTTCGATCCCCACTCGGGGAAATGAAATATTTTTATATTAGGTATTTAAATTTATATTGCCATTTCTTCTCTCTGGTAACGAGAAGCGTTGAGTTCCGCCACTCAACACATCTAATTCTAAAGGACATGCAAGGCCTTTAGAATTAGATGTGAAGTGAGAAACTGACTGTCTTAACACTATCTACCCTCTGCCTACCCTGCATTGTGCGGGATACAGCGTGAAGCGTGAAGCTTTATAGCAATAAACACGATATGCGTGTTATGATACATATAAAAAAAACCCCATATAATTTCCATCGATCACTAAATAGTTATTTTCCACAATATCCCAAGTACGTTTTGAATAGCCAACATGAAGCGTGAGTCATCTATTACCGCGGACTCATAAAAAGCATCAGACTCATAAAAGTTATAAACGAGCCCATTAACACTTCTAGTATCATCTGATGCTACTCCAGTTTCCAGCATTGGCATCATTAAACTTCCGGAATTACAATATTTTATACATTTTACTGCTTTATTAGGTCATGCACGATCATGAATTGCATATAAGGGAGATCGTCAAGCATAGCGTCTGTTAACATGACGGTTGTAGGTTCGATTCCCACTTGGGGTATGAGCTTTTTTCATTTCCTTGCTATAGTAACAAACAAAAAAGTGACGCCGAGTTTCGAAATTGAGTTAAAAGTAAGGAACTTACTAACTGATTAATATATTTATATAGTAAAAATAAAGTACTCCTTACAAAATATTATCATATACACGTTTTAAATTGGTAATAAATAAAGCTGAAATTTATATTATAGTTAACCGCGAATTCAGAACTTTAAAATCAATATTTTAAATCAGTATGATTCTGTCAGAATTATGGCAGGAAATAAGATCTAGGTATCATGGTGCCATACTTAGTTATCTATATTGACCACGGGAGCAAAAACCCAGGGAAATGCTAGTAAATTATTAAAATTATATGTAAATCACATAACAAAACAAGATATAATCTATGTAAATAGGATATTTTAATTTTATTTATTAGTATAATTTGCATAATATTTTTATACACCTAATTAACAACTACAATGATACAATATAAACAACATAAATTAGCGGTTAAAAGTACGTTACATTTAATAAAATATAAAATAATTGCTATAATTATTATTAAAACAATTTTAATTATTAAAAAATCTTTATTATATCTTATAAAAAACAAAAAAAAAACGTATTAAATAGTCTCTTACGTTACCCTAGTACTCTTACGTTCCCCTTTCCAAATGTTGAAAAATTAAAAGAACCTACTTTCTTCAATCAAAGAACTAGAGTTGAATTATTAATTAACAGTTTAACATGGGTGTTTCTCGTTCATATATCTCGTGTAAACAGTCAACAATTATGCACAGCGAACTAACAATACGTGTAAATGGGCCAATTACCAAGGCAATGTAGGCTGCCGTACAATTAGTATCTAGCTAATAGTTTCTCATCACCACTTCCACGCGATACGCCAAGGAACAGCTCAGAATGTGGTCGGCCATCGAAGGGATCAGTCTTCTAAATCAACTTTAGTTATAGTTTTAATATTTGTTTAGCTTTAAATTTTTTATTGTAATTATTCATTTCAGTTACATATGTTTGGGGATACGGACGTGCTTTTTTATGGGTGAGTTTTCGATAGATTTTTATTTTATATTTTTGGTAATTTTTTTGTATGTTTAATATAAAGTCGATATGAAAATAATTTGTTAATTTTAATGATAGAAATGGTTCTTAGAAATTAAAAAAAAATAAAAATGTTGTTACAATAACTTCTAAAATAATTTGTTATGTTGTATATTGTTAAAAATTGTTATATTCGATAATTTGATAAAATCGTTATTACACATAATAAATCATTTTAAATACAAGCATTTCATTAATAATAAAAAAATATATACTTCTTATTTTGTATAATCCAGAAAAGTTAACAAAATTATATAACAATTTATATATAAGACAAAATCTCATTCGATCTTTGATTAAACGACATTTAACATGGCGAATGCTAAGCACTCGAGTTACTTAGAGAGCTTTTACGAGATGGTCGGATCAATACCAACCGGCGGTTATTACAGTTGCTAACAGTAACGGAATGTCTCTACAATGTCTAATCAAACACCCTCGACTCAGTTTTGCAACTAGTGGGCTGCTCATTTGTCCAACGGCTCGACTACGCCCAATGTAATAGAACTTTGAATGCTTAAGTAACAGCTTGTCTGGAGTAGGAGAGGGGAGGGTCAGGTTAGGCTGGTCGCGGGATCGCAGCCATTCATGGGGGCGTCGCTCATTGCCCGCGTCCGGAGCACGCATGCGCCGCTCCTGACCCAGTTGCGCGGCAGCCGGGTGCTGGCCCCGGTGCCAAGGTTGGCGAATCAACGAATTTCGCACAGACATTGTGACGCGCTTACACCTCCCAAGAATCTCTTGTAAAATTGCTCAACATTTGCTCGTGATTAAACAGTGATAGTTGATAAATTTAGATCGTATGATTTAATCATGATTAAATCATACAATTTCATGATTAAATCGTATTGGCCAGTACAAAGCTACCGTGTGAGTCACCGTGACGCAACACTTGCGAGATGTTATGTACACGCACTGTATCATATTGATTAGCATACGCCGTCTAAAATGCATTCTTCGTTGTTAGATTTCCTTCCGGTGTCCATTGTATTGTGATAATGTGTGGAATTTCGCCACTTTCCACTTTCTAACCTTGTGAGTGTTTGTGACGATTAAAAAATAAATTAAATTAAATTAGCTTCACGCTCTATCCCGCACGCAGAGACCTAGTGATAAGATATTTCATGTGTTGAGTTTATAACAATCCATCAGTATAAATACCCGTCGTCACTTGTCCCTTGTTTATTTTAAGCGTATCACAGATAGTCTAGCTCTACGANACTCTTTACATAGCTATCTTACCAACGTATTCTATTCCATTTTTTTTTGTATCAATAATTTCCAAATCATCTATTTAAGGAACGAATATAATTTATTGTATTCATTAATTATATACCTACATCTGTAGTATCTATTTGAGAGTTGTGTTTCTCAGAAATATATACCTAACACCAAAAACCAAAAAGAAACAAAGCTCTACGAGGTAGAGCGGCTTTAACAAAAGCGAGTGATAATTGTTCAACGGAATTCTGGGTCTACGTCAAAGTAACCTATTGTTTATATTTACTACTCACGATTTCTCTTTGTCTACCTTAGAATAAATAAATAAATAAATAAATAAATAATTATTTTTCCTAAAGAACAAACAAAAACATTTCAAACGTTTCAACGCTAGTAAAATACAAAAATAGAAATTACTATCATAGTGTATAATGAAGGCCTTCCGTTACAATTTATATAAGTAATTTATGATTCAATTCATACCTTACGTTTTACGCACCATTGCCCGTTACTATTGATTAAAGGAATGATCTAATAAAATTTAGTCACTGTTCTAAATATAATAGCAAGACAATATGATAAATATAGTAATTAAAATCATATCAGCTTCACGCTGTATCCCGCACACAGCAGGGTAGGCAGAGAGAACCAAGTGTTGAGACACTCCCATTCTCCATTCTTCGCCGACCACTCGAAGCATCGCGTACAGACACTACCTCGAAACCAGAGCGAAGAAATGAACCCACGACCAGTCGTATTTACAGTCGCACACTTTTGCCCCTGCGCCACGATTGGCCTCAATAATCATTAAATGATTCATATCTTAAAACAATAAATATTAATGCAGAATAGATGTACATATTCATGTTATAGTAATTTATATTATTATATACTTATATACGTCAGAGTCGTACGTACATCGTAAGAGGCCAGTCGTGGCGTGGGCACGAAGTGTGGCTATAAACGCGACTAGTTTTGGGTTCGATCCCCACTCGAGGAAATGAAATATTTTTATATTAGGTATTTAAATTAATATTTCCATTTCTTCTCTCTGGTAACGAGAAGCGTTGGGTTCCGCCACTCAACACATCTAATTCTAAAGGACATGCAAGGCCTTTAGAATTAGATGTGAAGTGATAAACCGAGTATCTTAACACTATCTTCCCTCTGCCTACCCTGCTGTGTGCGGGATGAAGCTGCTATAAAAACGATATGCGTGTTATGATACATATAAAAAAAACCCCATATAATTTCCATCGATCACTAAATAGTTATTTTCCACAATATCCCAAGTACGTTTTGAATAGCCAACATGAAGCGTGAGTCATCTATTACCGCGGACTCATAAAAGTTATAAACGAGCCCATTAACACTTCTAGTATCATCTGATGCTACTCCAGTTTCCAGCATTGGCATCATTAAACTTCCGGAATTACGATATTTTATACATTTTCTACTTTATTAGGTCATGCACGCTTATGAATTGCACATAAGGGAGATCCTCAAGCATAGCGTCTGTTAACATGGCGGTTGTAGGTTCGATTCCCATTTGGGGGATGAGCTATTTTCATTTCCTTGCTGTAGTAACAAACAAAAAAGTGACGTCGAGTTTCGAAATTGAGTTAAAAGTAAGGAACTTGGGACGTAACTTAACGCTAAGTTAACCCTCTGCCTACTCTGCTATACTCCTTACAAAAAATTATGGCATATATGTTTCGAATTGGTAATCTATACTATAATATTATAAACTTGACTGCGGTAGTTTCAAGAACTGATTGATTTTAAATAAAAGGTGTCAGTTTCTGTCAGAGTTATGTCAGGAGATAGGAACTTTCATGGTGTTATACTTAGCTACCTATGTTGACCACGGGAGCGAAGACCCAGGGAAATGCTAGTAAATTATTAAAATTATATGTAAAGCACATAACAAAACAAGATATAATCTATGTAAATAAGATATTTTAATTTTATTTATTAGTATAATTTGCATAATATTTTTATACACCTAATTAACAACTATAATGATACAATATAAACAACATAAATTAGCGGTTAAAAGTACGTTACATTTATAAAATATAAAATAATTGATATAATTGTTATTAAAACAGTTTTAATTATTAAAAAACCTTTATTATATCTTATAAAAAACAGAAAAGACGTATTAAATAACTCTTACGTTCCCCTTTCGATTCCGAAAATGTTAGAAAATAAAAAGAACCTACTTCAACCAAAGACAGAACTGAAGTTAAATTATTAATTAACAGTTTAACATGGGTGTTTCTCGTTCATATATCTCGTGTAAACAGTCAACAATTATGCAGAACGAACTAACAATACGTGTAAATGGGCCAATTACCAAGGCAATGTAGGCCGTACAATTAGTATCTAGCTAATAGTTTCTCATCACCACTTCCACGCGATACGCCAAGGAACAGCTCAGAATGTGGTCGGCCATCGAAGGGATCAGTCTTCTAAATCAACTTTAGTTATAGTTTTATTATTTGTTTAGTTTTAAATATTGTTATTATTCATTTCAGTTAAATATGTTTGGGGATTCGGACGTGCTTTTTTATGGGTGAGTTTTCGATTTATATAGATTTTTATTTTATTTTTTCCTTATTTTTTTTTCTAAAGTCCATATGAAAATAGTTTGACATGATAGCAATGGTTCTTAGAAATTAAAAAAAATAAAAATGTTGTTACAATAACTTCTAAAATATGATTGTTATATTCGATAATTTGATAAAATCGTTATTACGCATAATAAATCATTTTAAATACAAGCATTTCATTAATAATAAAAAAATTAACTTCTTATTTTATATAATCCAGAAAAGTTAACAAAATTATATAACAATTTATATATAAGACAAAATCTCATTCGATCTTTGATTAAACGACATTTAACATGGCGAATGCTAAACACTCGAGTTACTTAGAGAGCTTTTACGAGATGGTCGGATCAATACCACCCGGCGGTTATTACAGTTGCTAACAGTAACGGAATGTCTCTACAATGTCTAATCAAACACCCTCGACTCAGTTTTGCAACTAGTGGGCTGCTCATTTGTCCAACGGCTCGACTACGCCCAATGTAATAGAACTTTGAATGTTTAAGTAACAGCTTGTCTGGAGTAGGAGAGGGGAGGGTCAGGTTAGGCTGGTCGCGGGATCGCAGCCATTCATGGGGGCGTCGCTCATTGCCCGCGTCCGGAGCACGCATGCGCCGCTCCTGACCCAGTTGCGCGGCAGCCGGGTGCTGGCCCCGGTGCCAAGGTTGGCGAATCAACGAATTTCGCACAGACATTGTGACGCGCTTACACCTCCCAAGAATCTCTTGTAAAATTGCTCTACATTTGCTCGTGATTAAACAGTGATAGTTGATAAATTTAGATCGTATGATTTAATCATGATTAAATCACACAATTTCATGATTAAATCGTATTGGCCAGTACAAAGCTACCGTGTGAGTCACCGTGACGCAACACTTGCGAGATGTTACGTACACGCACTGTATCATATTGATTAGCATACGCCGTCTAAAATGCATTCTTCGTTGTTAGATTTCCTTCCGGTGTCCATTGTATTGTGATAATGTGTGGAATTTCGCCACTTTCCACTTTCTAACCTTGTGAGTGTTTGTGACGATTAAAAAATAAATTAAATTAAATTAGCTTCACGCTCTATCCCGCACGCAGAGACCTAGTGATAAGATATTTCATGTGTTGAGTTTATAACAATCCATCAGTATAAATACCCGTCGTCACTTGTCCCTTGTTTATTTTAAGCGTATCACAGATAGTCTAGCTCTACGATGATGGATCACGACAGGGCAGCTACCGTCGACGCTTACACGCCTTGATGAATACATTGTGTTTGAAGTGCGCGTGGTGCGCGTGGTGCGCGGTGGTTCTGTGACAATCGATAAAAAATTCCGTCTACTTTGACATCACTAATTTTAATTGAGATCGATGTAATATTTCTTTAAATTTATGTATTTTTAATAGTTTTGAAGGTGTTTTGTAAATATTCATTTTTATTTTCATTTCAGATTCAGCCAACTGATAAGAGGAGGAAGGGGACACACCTCTCGTGAGATTATTGCCGCCATGTTTTAATTTGATACAATTTTGTATTAATATCTTATGTATTGTTTAAATAACATTTTCTAGTAGACTGTGGCAATTTTATATTTTATTTTATTTAGTATTTCTATTTAATAATTCAATATAATTAATAATTTTAATAATATATATAAATAATAATATTTTAATAATAATTAAGCATACTTTCAGTATAAATTTGACCACGCCTACTTTCACTTACACGTTTTTCTATAAAATTCTATATAGATTAAGTTTTTTTCTCTTTAATGAAGCACATTTAGGATATTTGGTGCCTTCGGCATCAATATTAGTGCCCTACATCTACCCTGTAGATCCGAATTTGTTTGAAGTGAGGCGACAAATTCGGTTCTAGAGAGGTTTGTGTGGTGCATGCACGGCAACAAGCAACATACAACAGGAAAGAAGATTTTCTATTTTATAATTATGTATTTTTTATTACTTTACCTGTATATAATGAAGGTATAGGATTTAGCCCTATATTTTTTATAATTATGTTATAATTTCTAAATTTTAAATGTAGGTACATATATAGACAGGAATAAAGCGAAATTTTAAACGTATTACTTGTAATATTTTAACATTATAGTACAGTGTCAAAATGTATCACATCTTATTTCTATTTCCTTTTTCAATACATACAAAAAATCTAAATGTCTATAGTAAGATTAAAATTATTTCAATTATAAAACTCAAAAATATATTTTTGTTGTAGCAATAACTTTTTCATTTTAAATATTTTTAAAACTGCTTATTAATACAATTTAAAAAAATAATATATAAGCGGAAAGATAATAGGAAAATTAGTAACAAATAACTTTAAAAAATATCTTAATAAACCTTATACTAAAACTATTAGTTAACTACACTTCAATCAAGTTCACATTGTAGATTCATAAAAAATCATTTTTATTATGTATTTTATTCGTATTGTATTTATTTAATAATATTTTACTATATTCAATTATACAAATATATTATACTTAATATGGTGTATTTGTGTTCTGTAATTTGATGTTTGACTTTAATTCTATTTAATAAATACTTAATTACTAAAACTATTTTATTATTATAAACCTTCTTCTAATATGAATTACTTACGCAATCAATAATTTTTTTTTTATCGAAACTGAAATCGAAATTTTTCTATTTCTTGATACCTATCAATTTGCAAGTTGTTTCTTCGATGAAATAACTTATTACTTAATTCCAAATAACTCATTATCTGTAAAAATATAATCAATTATAATGTAACATACACCTCTTGATTATATAAGTTGAGTACATGAAGCTTAGCTGGACTGTGGTGATTAAAATCATTAAAATCTATAATTAAAAAAAATTAACAATTTTTGAAAATATTTAACTCACTCACTCTTAATTTAATTTATATACTATAATTTTAAGCCACAAGTTACACTTGTATAAGATTTATTATAATCTTAGAAAGTTGCAAAGCAGGGCTTCTCTATTAAGCCAAAAACAAAAATTATCATTTTAAAATAGGCAAAGCGCAAAATGAACTGACTGTAACTTATTATGTACCTTACTAATAATCGATTAAATAAAATTTAATATGCTAAAAAATTAAGTCTTGGACGAATAACCTCCATAAATTTGGATGAGTGCCATTGTAGATAAAATGTTAATATTTTATTTAGGTACATCTTAAATCTACAAACCTACCTACCCGCTCACAATTAAAAAGAAATTATAGTTAAGTATATCAATAACAAGAGCAAATACATATTATTATGTCAGTTGCAGCCGATAATCCTTAAACATTTTTAATTAAATTATAGTGTAGCTTTTAAGTAACCTAACAAAGATAATGAAAAGATTTACTGTAGAATTTTCTTAGAACTGTAGTGCCTGTAAAAAGCTTGAAGCTTTGAAATTTTTTTATTGTAAATCTAGTACTTCTTTAATTAATATTTTGAAAAAATTATAGTATTTTGTGATAGTAGAGAAAAATTGCTAGTATAGCTGCAAAACAAGGAACAACTACATATCAGTCTAATATATGTAATTTATATAAAGCATAATAACAATACACATTGAAAAATATATATCTTTTAAATGGAAGAATAGAAGAAGAAGAAGAATAGATAAAACAGACATTGCTTCTTAGTAAGAGATGGCGCTACATGTCCCAAATGTTATAAAGTGATTCTTAAATAATGCTACTCGCTACTAGATGGGGCTAGTAGATGCTAACAGCGTATTTCGGTGAAATACTATCGATTATTCTCTATTAACGTAGTAATGATTTTTAAAAATAAATATAATTAATTAATTATTTATGACAATTAAAATTTTTAAGAAAACCTAAATAACATTGTGGCTTTTGATATTACCCTAGTTTTTTTAATATTGGAAAAATTTTAGAGAAATAATTGAAAATATTTATTTTATTTTATATTATGCACTCAGTAAAAATATCTTTACTACTAAATATTAAAAAAATGTGGCCAGTTTCGCGACACAAATATTATTCCTAAACTATAAAGGCAGATAAAGCAAACGTTCGAAACACCACAACTAAAGAACTGAACTAAATCTAAGGACATCTAACAAAAAGCTATATAAATATATAAAACTTAATTTATTTATAAATACAAATCAATATTTCCAGATGCAACAATATCGTATCGCTATTCGGGACGTACTCGTATAAGGAGAGAGCAAGATTAATGACGCGCGGGCCGACAGCGCGGCCGTGTTTGAGCGCAGGTGTGTTATTTTCATAATTGGTCGACCCGAGCCTTCAGCTTTCAGGAACTGGCGAATGGATATTATGAAGATAAAAAATAAAACAGCGTGAAGTTTCCCGCAAATAATAGAGTCTGAGGGAACGAGCGTCAAAACGTTAAAACTCACTCCGTTCTCCACTTTCCCACCAGAACAGGCACGACCGTCAGTAATATAGAAAAGGACGAAGAAAATTACAATGACTGCTATAATTTAATCATTTACCCAGGTTATACTATATTTAATGTTAGTATATTCATAATTTTTTTCTAAAAGATATAATATTTATTTAAATATATTATTTGCAAAGTGTTTTATTTTCCCCTTTTTTCTCCCAAAACTTTAGGTCGCTCTAACTTTAAATCTCTTTTAAAGGCGATGTCTATAAGATTTCATTCTTGGTATAAGTTTAAATTTTAACTGTTTTTTGAAAAGCTGAAAAAAGTATTTAGCATTTTTTGTATTCTAGATATAGAAAAAGCAAATAACTTAATTTATTCTTCTGACCCACCATTATGTCATACATCAGATTTCTCTCTTCTTAAACTGCTTTATATGTTAAAAATGTATTTGATAATATTTAATTCGTTGATGATATGTTCCAAATAAGGGCTTTCAGGGGCTTCTTTTTCATACTTTACTGTTACAACAGATATATGTACATATTACTATAATTTCATTTTCTATGAAGTAGGTATCTACAAATAATTCAGCATCAGAGCACAATGCCAAACACCAATATTTTTAGTAAAATTCATATTCCTTAAATATACTTTTTAAAATTGGTTCTTAAATTTGTAAAAAATTAATTTGTTTGTTATTTACAGAACATTTTTCGAATTTTATATTTTTTTAATATTAAATACATACCTAATATGCAATATTAGACTTACGACATTTTACTTCAAAAATATAATAAATATTTCACAATTAAACATAATTAAGGCTATATTATTTCACAACACGGTGACCAGGTGCTACACACCAAGTAAAACCTATCCATTCAACTTAACCAAGAACAGTTTNCTAGTGATAAGATATTCCATGTGTTGAGTTTATAACAATCCATCAGTATAAATACCCGTCGTCACTTGTCCCTTGTTTATTTTAAGCGTATCACAGATAGTCTAGCTCTACGATGATGGATCACGACAGGGCAGCTACCGTCGACGCTTACACGCCTTGATGAATACATTGTGTTTGAAGTGCGCGTGGTGCGCGTGGTGCGCGGTGATTCTGTGACAATCGATAAAAAATTCCGTCTACTTTGACATCACTAATTTTAATTGAGATCGATGTGATGTTTCTTAAAATTTATGTAGTTTTAATAGTTTTGAGGGTGGCTTGTAAATATTCATTTTTTTTTTCATTTCAGATCCAGGCAACTGATGCGAGGAAGAAGAGGACACACCTCTTGTGAGATTATTGCCGCCATGTTTTAATTTGATACAATTTTGTATTAATATCCTATGTATTGTTTAAATAATATTTTCTAGTAGACTGTGGCAATTTTATATTTTATTTTATATAGTATTTCTATTTAATAATTCAATATAATTAATAATTTTAATAATATATATAAATAATAATATTTTAATAATGATTAAGCATACGTTCAGTATAAATTTGACCACGCCTACTTTCACTTAATTTATTTCTATAATATTCTAATAGATTAAGTTTTTTCTCTTTAAAGAAGGACATTTAGGATATTTGGTGCCTTCGGCATCAATATTAGTGCCCTACATCTACCCTGTAGATCCGAATTTGTTTGAAGTGAGGCGACAAATTCGGTTCTAGAGAGGTTTGTGTGGTGCATGCACGGCAACAAGCAACATACAACAGGAAAGAAGATTTACTATTTTATAATTATGTATTTTTTATTACTTTATCTGTTTATAATGTCAAAAATTATATAAATTAGTCCTACTTACCTATATTTTTTTATAAATGTTATAATTTCTAGATTTTAAATGTATACACAAGAATAAAGCAGACAGATAAGGTATTAACAGTATGGTACAATGTAAAAAGGTATCATATCTTTTTTCTATAACGTTTTTTCTATAGTGTTTTTCTATAGTAACATTAAGATTATTTCATTTATAAAACTCGAAAACTGTATTTTTGTATTAGCAGTAACTTTTTTTTATATTAAATATTTTTAAAACTGCTTATTAATAAAATTAAAAATAATAATAAGCGGAAAGATAATTGGAAAATTAGTAAAATATAATAATAATGGAACTCACTAAAAATAATTCGCTTATACTAAAACTACTAACTATACTTCACTCAAGTTCTCATTGTAGATTAATGAAAAAATATTTTATTATTTATTATTCTTCGTATTTTATTTATTTAGATGTGTTACATTTATAAGTATTCATTTTAATATTTTACTATATCCAATTATACATATATTATAGTTTTATTATAGTTTATTTGTGTTGTGTAATTTGATGTTTGACTTTAATTGTTTTTAATAAATATTTAATTAATTACTAAAACTATTTTATTATTACAAACCTTCTTCCAATATGAATTACTTACGCAATCAACAAAAAAAATCTTATCGAAACTGAAATCGAAATTTTCCTATTTCTTGATACCTATCAATTTGCAAGTTATTTCTTCGATGAAATAACTTATTTCTTAATTCCAAATAACTCATTATCTGTAAAAATATAATCAATTATAATGTAACATACACCTCTTGATTACATAAGTTGAGTACATGAAGCTTAGCTGGACTGTGGTGATTAAAATCATTAAAATCTATAATTAAAAAAATTAACAATTTTTGAAAATATTTAACTCACTCACTCTTAATTTAATTTATATACTATAATTTTAAGCCACAAGTTACACTTGTATAAGATTTATTATAATCTTAGAAAGTTGCAACGCAGGGCTTCTCTATTAAGCCAAAAACAAAAATTATCATTTTAAAATAGGCAAAGCGCAAAATGAACTGACTGTAACTTATTATGTACCTTACTAATAATCGATTAAATAAAATTTAATATGCTAAAAATAATTTTTTATAACAATCTTAAAAGACTTAATAGTCTTGGACGAACAACCTTCATAAATTTGGATGAGTGCCATTGTAGATAAAATGTTAATATTTTATTTAGGTACATCTTAAATCTAGAAACCTACCTATCCGCTCACAATTAAAGAGAAATTATAAGTTATATTAATAACAAGAGCAAATACATATTATTATGTCAGTTGCAGCCGATAATCCTTAAACATTTTTAATTAAATTATAGTGTAGCTTTTAAGTAACCTAACAAAGATTATGAAAAGATTTACTGTACAATTTTCTTAGAACTGCAGTGCCTGTAAAAATATGAAACTTTAAATATTTTTAATGGTAAATATACTAGGGTACTACTTCTTTAATTAATATTTTGAAAAAACTACAGTATGTTCTGATAGTAGGGTAAAATTCCCAGTACAGGTGCAAAACAAGGATCTACTACATATCAGTCTAACAAATGTAATTTATATAAGGCATAATAACAATACATATTGAAAAATATTATATATCTTTGAGTTAAAACAGACATTGCTTCTTAGTAAGAGATGGCGCTACATGTCCCAAATGTTATGAAGTGATTCTTAAATAATGCTACTCGCTACTAGATGGAGCTAGTAGGTGCCAACATTGTATTTCGGTGAAATACTATCGATTATTCTCAATTTACGTAGTAATGGTTTTTAAAACTAAATATAATTAATTAATTATTTATGACAATTTTAATTTTTAAGAAAATTTAAATAACATTGTGGCTTATGATATTAACCTTGTTTTCTTTACTACTGTAAAAATTTTAGAGATATGGTCTAAAATATTTAAAAATAAATGAAAATATTTATTTTATGTTATACTATGCATTCAGTAAAAATATCTTTACTACTAAATATTAAAAAAATGTGGCCAGTTTCGTAAAGTATAAAGGCAGATAAAGCAAACACAACCACAATTAAAGAACTGAACTAAATCTAAGGACATCTAACAAAAACTTATATAAAACTTAATTTATTTATAAATACAAATCAATATTTCCAGATGCAACAATATCGTATCGCTATTCGGGACGCACTCGTATAAGGAGAGAGCAAGATTAATGACGCGAGGACCGACAGCGCGGCCGTGTTTGAGCGCAGGTGTGTTATTTTCATAATTGGTCGACCCGAGCCTTCAGCTTTCAGGAACTGGCGAATGGATATTATGAAGATAAAAAATAAAACAGCGTGAAGTTTCCCGCAAATAATAGAGTCTGAGGGAACGAGCGTCAAAACGTTAAAACTCACTCCGTTCTCCACTTTCCCACCAGAACAGGCACGACCGTCAGTAATATAGAAAAGGACGAAGAAAATTACAATGACTGCTATAATTTAATCATTTACCCAGGTTATACTATATTTAATGTTAGTATATTCATAATTTTTTTCTAAAAGATATAATATTTATTTAAATATATTATTTGCAAAGTGTTTTATTTTCCCCTTTTTTCTCCCAAAACTTTAGGTCGCTCTAACTTTAAATCTCTTTTAAAGGCGATGTCTATAAGATTTCATTCTTGGTATAAGTTTAAATTTTAACTGTTTTTTGAAAAGCTGAAAAAAGTATTTAGCATTTTTTGTATTCTAGATATAGAAAAAGCAAATAACTTAATTTATTCTTCTGACCCACCATTATGTCATACATCAGATTTCTCTCTTCTTAAACTGCTTTATATGTTAAAAATGTATTTGATAATATTTAATTCGTTGATGATATGTTCCAAATAAGGGCTTTCAGGGGCTTCTTTTTCATACTTTACTGTTACAACAGATATATGTACATATTACTATAATTTCATTTTCTATGAAGTAGGTATCTACAAATAATTCAGCATCAGAGCACAATGCCAAACACCAATATTTTTAGTAAAATTCATATTCCTTAAATATACTTTTTAAAATTGGTTCTTAAATTTGTAAAAAATTAATTTGTTTGTTATTTACAGAACATTTTTCGAATTTTATATTTTTTTAATATTAAATACATACCTAATATGCAATATTAGACTTACGACATTTGACTTCAAAAATATAATAAATATTTCACAATTAAACATAATTAAGGCTATATTAATTTACAACACGGTGACCAGGTGCTACACACCAAGTAAAACCTATCCATTCAACTTAACCAAGAACAGTTTAGACAAAGTTAATTGATCTAAATGTGACAGCGGACACAAATACTCTCTCTCTATGAGGACATGTAAATCTGTCGTATCTCACCTTTCTCAGTAATGAGTACTATTAATCATATGCCGCTGGCGACCCCGGTCCTGCTTTATACTTACACTTACGACGAAGGATCTTAGAGACCGAGCATCTGTGCCAAAACTAACGACTTACGTTTAGATATACGGTATAACACGTACTCGTATAGAGCTCTTATTTTGTAATTATTCGATATGAAATATTTTAAGTAAGCTATTTGTAAAATCTCATTAAAATAATGATACCAGGCATGGCACAAAGCGACGGGTTATGGGTTCGATTCTCACTTGAGAAAATGAAATATTTAATATTTTTCTTTTCATCGCTCTGGTAACGAGGCTAAAAGGCGGCGTTGACTTTCCACACTAAACACGCAAGGCTTCCAGAATTCAGCGGAAAGTATGCAACGGAGTCTCTTAACACTACGTTCCCTCTGCCTACCCCGCTATATGCGGGATACACCGTGAAACTGAAAAAAATTAAGGCATCTTGTCGTCATTTTTTATTTATACCAATAAGCTGAAAGGACAAAGACTTATCATTTGTACCAATTTTAAATCAGGTCAACGTTAATTGACATCTCTGAGTGCAACTGTGTGATATAATATAAAGTACCAACGTACATCTTAATGCCTAAAAAGAGACCGGTTTGTTAACCGTTTTAATAACAAGAACTCCCAAGCTTTCTCCTCTTATGAGAAAACAAGAAAGACAACAAGTATTTCTATAAGATGTTACAATATATGTATTATATAAACATGTATAGTACGATTGCGAAATAATCTCCCCAAAATTGATAACTGAACCAACTACCTACATTGAAAGCAGGAAGGCCCGTCAAAAATTACCATTGTGCCTCTACCACGTAATTAATGAACTGCTTATTCAAATATTTTTAAAACTATTATTCATGCCGTTTACGTTTGAAACGTTCCGACGATTTCTATGAAAGGGCGCCTTTCATGTGTTAATTAATCCTTACTTTATGCGATTTTTAAATGGGACTCGTATTGGGTGGAACGAATTCATAAGTATAAATATGTTGTGTTAAAAAATTGAAAAGACGATTTAAATCGTTATTAATGCTAGTTATTCTTAAAGGCAACAACGTGGCAAAAAATCATATATATTGTCTATATAAAAAAATACTGAAAATAAAATTAATATACTATAGTAAACAACGCATTTTTCAGAAAATTCATTGGTAACAGATCCAAGCCTTGTCTTTCCAATTAACGACGCCCAGAGTTTTTAGATCCACATCGACCCTGTCCGTTCATCTAAGTTTTGGTTTCCCCCGGTTTTTTCCACCATCAGGCTATTGAGCAAGGATTTGGGTATTCTAGTTTCAATATATAAAGAAATTAATAAAACCACAAGAATTATTTAAAAAATGTTCGACACCAAGGCAAAAAAATATTCGGCGGAAGTGGGAAGCAGTCACTCTCTCTCTCTGTCTTAACTAGGTTCCCTCTGCCTACCCTGCTGTATGTGGGATGCAGAGTAAAGCTAAAATAATATTTTAAAAACATTTTAAACTTAAATATAAGGGGTGATAATATGAAACTGAATTATTGTTCTGATAGGTTTATCTTAAAACTTATAATATCCTCTTGTCTCCATATCGAAATCCCATTGCAACATTGCACAGCGAACTTTTAATCAAGTCCTGGAGAAACGATTTACTATTACCATAGACCTATGAAAGTTATGAACTGCCAAATTATTCAACATTAATTATATTTTTTTTTGTAAATGTACTTACTTTATTATTTATGTCCATATTGTAATTTTATTTACAATGATAATTAAAAATATAAAATACTTATTTCGATCTAAAAAAAAATTAGTAATGAAGTATAAAAATCCTCAGCATTGCAGGAAAAGCTGTGTCATTTGGTTGCTTTCGTCATTTTTGTATTCTATTTCGTTATGACTTTAAGCAATATGAATATTTTAGAAGCTTCGTTTTTAAGAAATACTTAAATTACAGATTTGGTTTGGAAGAACATTAAGTCGCCGTAGTTATTTTTTTCTTGCAATATATAAATTAATATAGAATAAGCTATCACTTTGCACAGAGAGTCATACATGCAAATTTAAATTTAAAAAAAAATATATTAAGTATCAATACGCTATTGTCTAAATTAAACGAAAAATTTAATATTTTTTGTGAAATATCGTTAACTTGTCAATTCACTATATTACTTTTTTAATACATTTCTAGTATTAGATATTTAGATTTTTATTATATAATCTTATTATGTAGTTAATAATCAAAAATATTTTGAATAGAGGCACTTCTAACATATTTAAAGTTTAGAAACAGAGCACGCCCGCAGTCGCCGGTCGGCGCCGTGGCTGCTCACCATTAATCACTAGTTTTAGCTGCAGCTACACGCTGTATAGGATATACCTATACTTATATAATAATATGTGGAATTGATATATAAAATTTATCTGTTTTATGAATTTTGTCGAAAATATATTTTGACAAGTCTTCGTGAGGCAAAAGAGGTAATAGAAAACATCTGATTGTAAACGTAATGGTTGTGGGTTCTATTCCCTCTCAGGAGAGTGAATTTTCATTGATATGAATTCCTCTTGAATGATGATCATTCCTCTCTGCTAATGACAGAAAGCGGTGAACTAAGAGTCTTAGTAGTTAACATTAGATTCTCTCTGTCTATACCATATTTTCTTTCTTTATATGCGGTATGAAAGTAGAATGTATTAGCAATAAAATAATGTGGCAAAATTTTTAATTATGATTATTATTAAATATGTTATAAAGAATTTCGCTAGTTGTAACATGAAGTATGTATAACATAAATAAGAAATTTACTTATAACACCAAAAAAATATATTTTGAATATTGGTGCAATATACCTATCTTACGTAGCTTTACATACATTAATAATAGGACTAATCATAATAATATTATTCTACGAAACACCTACCTACATACTCCGTAATGATTCATTCAAGTATTTTCCATGCACTTCTTACCGTAGGGCATTCATTATTATTCAAATATAATTGTTAATGTTAAAAAGTTAATAAAAATTTAGATATTTCAATACAACAAATAAATATCAAATGTACAGGATATAAAGGCAGGCACAATAACGTCTTAAAAACATAGTAGAGCAACAAATACTTAATTCCTTATATATCTACTAAAACAATTTTTAATTCATGATTTTCTAATTCTAAGCAACAATTTCAGCACTACAAAAATATATTAGGTATATTGCCTAAATATTGCCCTCATATCCCACGACAATTGGTGCTACTGATTGGGTGCCGCCAGCCTACAAGGGTTGGACCGCTGAGTCACGATCGCTGGGGAATCAAAGTAGCAACGGTAGCTAACAGTTGTTTAGAAACTATGTTAGATTTAATATGTGTTGTAAAATATTATGTATTTCTGCTTAAATTTTTATAATATAATAGCGGCCCGCTCGCGGTTTCACCCGCGTGAACTATGTTATTATTAATTTTTGTCTCCATAGCTACGTCCTAGTGACGTCTATGCCAAATTTGAGACTCCTAGCATTTGTAGTAACGAAGTTTCATACAAACTTTCGACC
>JAKRZM010001316.1:249945-282967 GCA_036379175.1 Heliconius cydno galanthus | reverse complement strand
TATCGGTATCAGGCGCTATCATCAATTACAAACGATTGTAGCTGAGATCAAAGCTGCCGTCGCGTGCGCAACCCATGCGTGAATTATTATAGTACCAGACTGTACGTATAGTATACACTTGCAATGCTATGAAAACTTTAACTAATTCTTTACTTTACTATATGTATATATATATATATATATATAAAACATTTTTATTAGTAACTGAGAGTCAACACACAGCTAGAATAAGTCAAAAAAAAGCTGAAATTTAGCATATAGGTTCTTTAATTTACATGGAACTAGAGAATCCTAGCTTCCCGAAATTCCTATTAGAACGGGAAAAACAGATTTATAGTCCACGTAGTCCAAATGAAGTGGTCCATCACTACGGATTGTTTCAAGAAAACACACAATTCTGATAGAAACTATTTTAAATTAATAATAGCTAGTCAAATATATTGACAAAAGATTTAAAGAAGGTCGCAGGCACCGCATGGATGCGAGAAGTTCAAGATCTTAGCTTTTCACCATTATAATAATCTGTAATGACTTCAATATATAAAACTTTATCAATTATTCCTACTATCCTTTCATTTTATATAACTACGAGCAGATTAACAAGCAAGAATAAGACCATTTAAAAATAAAGTAATTTATAAAACAAAAGCAACACAGATCGTGAGGCACCAAGCAGCTTCGATAAATCCTGCAGAATCGTGTACTCGGCCACGCTAGGAACGTACTTTGATTTATCGACTGTCGATCCTCGCCGAGTTGGTTGGTACTAGTACTAGTACCTGGTACATGCAGCAAGCACTAAAATTAATTTCAAATATTATCTGCATGCTATTTTGACAGTTCATGGAGATGATAAACAGTATAAATTGCTATGCATTGGATATATATAATACAATTCTATGTATTTTCTAATATTATAACAAGATTTTTTTTTAAAATAAGTATTTATTACTGTAAAAAAATATATAAATAAAATTTTCGAAAAAAATACTATTTAATTGATTAGTCGAATTGTGATATGGTAATGACAGGTAATAAATTTCATTTCGGACACGTGTTTTCGGTCCGTTGATTGATTTATTACATTTTTCTGTCAAGAGTATGTGGTTATAGCGAAAATTGCCTGCGTTTCCCTCTTAAAGAACATTCGTGGTGCAGGAGTTTCCTATACTTGTGTGTTACTATAAAGGGTACTGGTTGTGGGTTCGATGCCTACTTATATTTTCATTTCTTCGTTCTGGTGTCGAGTACTCAAGACTCAACAACACCAGAATTCAGCAGAAAATGGGGAACGGACTGTCTTAACAATAGGTTCCCTCTGCTGTTTGTGGGATTCTAATTCCCTCTTAAGGGATACATCTAAATGGCATGAAAATAAAAACAATATAATTGATAAGTACTTATATAAAAAGAGCTAGATAGAGTATCATAACCATTAAAATGCAAATACCATAATTTTTTTATTGAACCATAAAAATAACCATAATTTCCTGTATTTTTTGCACATTCTCAACAACTGACCTACTAGCGGCTATCAAGTTGTTTACAAACATCCTAACCTAGGCTAATGATGAAAGACAGGGCGTGGAGGTGATCAGCGGGCCGTTGACCCCTGGTAATGACTGCCCGATGACGTTGCATATGAGCACGTGCTATGGTTTTTTTACGTGTGACAGACAGATGTGGTTCTATCAGCACTTATCATTATATATAGTGAAAATTTGTTCTCCAAAAAAATCTGGTATCTTTTTTATTTTCATTGATTTTATTTCATTGGTTTTGGGAATTTCTTTATCCTGATCTTGATAAAAGCATAAATTATTTTGACATTCTTATTTCACTAGATCTGTATACTTTATCTTAAATAACAAAAACTAAAATTTAAAATAAAAGAAATAAATAGAATTGCATCTACATACGTGATTGACGTGGAGAGCCTTATTGAAGAGTGTTATTTATTAAAAAATATATACCTACCGTTATCTAACCTAGCCTACTTTGCTAGAAGCGAAGCCTGAAAAATGGACATACCGTCTAGTTTTGTTAAAGTACTAAAATATCTATAAATAAAGTAAAATATCTTATAAATATAGGAATAAAATATTAATTAGAAATGGCAGTTTAAAATTTAGATTTTAAACTGCCATNCATAATTTCCTGTATTTTTTGCACATTCTCAACAACTGACCTACTAGCGGTTATCAAGTTGTTTACAAACATCCTAACCTAGGCTAATGATGAAAGACAGGGCGTGGAGGTGATCAGCGGGCCGTTGACCCCTGGTAATGACTGCCCGATGACGTTGCATATGAGCACGTGCTATGGTTTTTTACGTGTGACAGACAGATGTGGTTCTATCAGCACTTATCATTATATATAGTGAAATTTTGTTCTCCAAAAAAATCTGGTATCTTTTTGATTTTCATTGATTTTATTTCATTGGTTTTGGGAATTTCTTGATCCTGATCTTGATAAAAGTATAAATTATTTTGGCATTCTTATTTCACTAGATCTGTATTACTATACTTTATCTTAAATACCAAAACCTAAAATTTAAAATAAAAGAAATAAATAGAATTGCATCTACATACTAGTGACGCGGAGAGCCTTATTGAAGAGTCTAATTTATTAAAAAATATATACCTACCGCTATCTAACCTAGCCTACTTTGCTAGGAGCAGAGCCTTAAGAATAGGATATATACCGTCGTATTTTTTTTACCGTATTTTTTTTAAATTACTAAACTTTAAATTGTCATTTCTAATTATGCCATTTTTAACTGTTCAAAACAATTTGCAATATCAGATTTCCTCATTTCAATTACAAGTTCAAGTGCTTTATTGCCATGTCCTGCATTACCAACACCAACCAATATTGAGACGTCACCCAAATGAAGACAAATACTTCGGCGTGACTTTTAAAAAGAAAATGCACTACTTATGAAGGATAATCTTTATAATGTCTTTGTTAGTTTAAAAGTTCTTGTATTCTTTTTTCGTATTCTTCATTGTATATATTTCTTGATCTGCAGTAAACATAATGTTTGGCTTGGTTATCTTTTTACCTATTTGAATAAGCTTCTACTATATCTATTAGTATTTAGATTTTCTTCGTAAGAAAGTCTATGAATTCGTATTTTAAACCATAGATGCAAACTATGCATTACTAATGCAGATATTGGATGTATTCTATCTCTGTAAGATTAAGAAAAGAAATAGATAAGTTTCAAATTTCATAAAAATTTCAAAAGGCACACGTTTAAAAGTCGTCTTTTTAAATATTCTTGCAATCTACTTTCCCTGATAAAAATGCAAATACCAAATTCCATATAACATCAACTAATACAAGCATCGTGAACGGTAACTGCCTACAGTCGGTATGTATTACATAGTATATTAGTAGTTATTGGCTCAAATTGACGTGTCCGTCTTCATAACGGACCCGTCGAATGGGCCCCATTCGGGCCAGTCACCATAATATGATAAATTCTTCATACAGGCTAAGTCGTAAAAATAATTAATTTTACAATATATATTTTTTTATTTATCAACTTTACGCTGTATCCCGGCTATAGCAGGATAGGCAGAGAGAACCTAGATTTAAGACTTTCTGTTCCCCACTTTCTGCAAAATTTTACGAGGCATTTGCGTGTTGAGTTGTGGATGGATGATGATTAATAAAAAATGATGTATCTGTACAATAAATATTACATACTATAGAAAAGTATTATTTTTTAAGAAATATATAGAATTAACTGAAAAAGAATATCTATTAAGAACGTATTACGTGAAACATATATCCAAAACAACATTTATTTCTATATTTAAATGTCAACTTAATCTGTATTATATCTAATAATCGTATTTTCTAAGAATTATACGCAAACGATGACTAGCATAGTTGGAAAAGTTGAACACAATCTGATATCAAGCGGCGCAGCTGACATGTAAATCGTGATAGAAGGAACGAATCCGCTACCACAAACTACCGGTGGCACTGTGCTGAGTCAGCACAATTCCAACACCTGCCTATAACTTGGCTAATAAATAGCTTATTATAGACTTTATTTTAAGTAAAACTAAGCTTTAATTCTATTTAAATTCAGTTCCTTTTAGTTTTCGCCCGAATAAGTAGGCATCGTTAGAAATTTAAGATAACAATTTAAAGTTATTGTTAATTACGATCTCGATAAACTTGTTACAAACAGATGTTTCTATTACATCAAACAGCTTGAGCAAAAATAAGTTTTTTTTAGAAAATAGGTTTTTAGAAATATATAATACCTATACGTACAGGTAATCTGTATTAATCTTAGTTTTAATTATTCATTTATTTATTTTTTCTGTAATACACATATTATATGAATTTATATAGTGTGTAAAGTCTAACTTTATATGCATATGTTCTTAATAGAACGTATTCAGGTAAAGAGCTCAGCATACATAGTTAAAGTTTCTCACCGTCAACCTTCGTCAAATTTTTATCTAACCTATCCATATAATCATATTCGTTTTTTTTTTCAAGAACACATAATTTCTTGATCCTAAAGCCTTCTCAAATGTTGGACCAATACTAGCCAATGATTTAGAAGTTAGTAAAAATTTTAAGTTGGAGCGTTGGCCCAACGGTTGGACTATGCTAAAAAAAGTAAAGATGTTTTTAATCTACCATTTGTGAGATTGACAGGTCGGTTCGTTCCCGCGGCAAAGGCAGGTAAAAACCTTGATTAAAAATATTTCAGCGAAAGCTTGCCCGATGTTATCGGTTTTTCTTAATCTTCAAAATATCATATTTAGTTTCGACGAGACTGTTGAGTCTACAGCTGATTTCATGGATCGCGCGAAATCATTAGATTTTTTTTATAATATAATTAATTTCTTTTTATAAAAATTGCAATTTTTAAATAATATTTGCTATATAGAATAGCTATTATGTTACCGGTATCGAGAATAAATAGTTTAAAATAGTAAAATAAAAAAGATGTATCGAGAAAATACGATTTACATCAGTACAAACAAAGTCACAGGAAAAGGTTAACCATAAAAGTGATATCATAATAACGCTTTGCTATACTGTCATCACTCGATCATGTAAATCGATCATTTATTTAAAATAAACATAAATATACAACGACAGGTTTAATTTGTTAGTTGCATATTAAACAAATATTTATATATTTTTAACATTTTTAAAGTGTTATTCCACCTCTATTAAAGTACTTTTTTACTATGTAGAAATTTATATATTAGGAAAAATATAAAAGGGTATTGTATATGAAATAAAATTTCTACCAAACACTGTCACCGATCAACTCAACTACTAGTTAATGCACCCTACACAAACAGCCATTTCTCAAATTGCATGGCGAACGTATTCAACAGAAGCATGGCTGAGGACCCTTAGAAAAATATCGAAGTGAAACCATCCCCTAAAATTATTTTAGTGAAAAGAAAGGAACTTAATAGACCCCACCACGCCGCGGCGCACCCCTCGGTGTGCGTGTGAGCGTGCCCTACGAATGAAACAGATGACAGCTGTATAGGGTTGCACGCTATATAGATAGTTAATATTTCCAAGACATACCTACATATAATATTTTTTTTTTGTCAATTATACGCATTATCTCGTATAGCAGAGAAGACAGAGACAACCTAGTGTTAAGACTCTCCATTGAACGCTCTCCCTGAAAATCAAAACAATGAATTTAAAAATATTTTCTTTCTTTTGCTGAAGTTGCTATTAGATTATCTAAGTAGTTTATTATTTAATTAACAAATTTACGTTAAGAATAATAGAAAAATATATTTCTGAATATAACCTTCCAGCAGGCAGCCCTGCACATACCAGGCGGCGTCGGGAAATCAACACACACATCAACACAGCCCTACAGAAGGGCACAAAGCCCTGTCTGCCGGCGAGATACGAATATGAGCTGTAGTGATGTTTGGTATATAACTTATATATAACTATATATGTATGTATATAAGAGAGGGTGAGATATCGGAACGAATGTTTTACAGTTGGGTGAATTTTTAAAATCTTCATAAGTCTGTATTTATGATACAAATGAAAATGTTTCTGTTTTCTTTTAATGCTTTTTTATAATAGTTAAATTTACATATAGATTGCATTGTCTAGTACATCTATGAATAGGAAATTCTTTGTTATTTAAATAGAGAATTTGACGAAAAATGCGGAACGGAAGTGTCTTAATGAGAACGAAGTGTCTTCGTAGGTTCCCAAGTTCCCTCTATCCTATCCTATCCTTATAAGTAAACAGACTAGCTTTTCTGTTTTATATAATTTAAATCATAAACATTTAAAAATGTATTAATCGAAGTCTGTGTTATTAAAATTAAATAAAACAATTTCATTCATTCATTTGTATAATTTCCAAATTATTAGATAAAATATTACATTTTATTTTAGGTACTTTAGGCATATTTATTTTTGCTTGAAACATTCCATCTCACAATATTACCTTCTAATATTATGAGACGGAATACATACAAAATTTCAAGCAAAAAAGGAAATAAAATCCAATTTATATTCCCTAGTTCTGATCGAAACATAAAAATCTACTTCGCGACCCTCTCTCCTCGTCATCTCACGTACGCTGCAGTTCTAAGATCGACTCCAGCCCGGATTACAAGTTTCTTACGACGTTACTTGCCTCAAGTAAAAGTGACTTGGTTCAAATAAAAAATATAATATGGAACGAACGGAATGATTTATGATTTCGTACGATCTTACAGACACAGATGGAACAGGTATAATACCCTATTATTATTGTAAATGTAACGAAAAGCTGATACCTAAGAGACTTATTAATAGTATGGCTATGTCTAACATGCTAAATACAAAAAATGTGAGAAAAACGCTGTCGCTCTCGCTTATGACTTAGACCTTCTAAAATATGCTTGAGGGGATATTTCGAACGATATATTGAAATTTGTCGCTTTCTGGAGGCTGTAGCTACTACTTTAAGTCTTAACATAATTCCTAATGGATCCTGATAGACAAGCGTAATTGAAACTATTAGTTTCTTTTATTATTTTTCCACAATCTGGAACATTTTCTATTGTGCCCTTTTTCTTTTCATAAGTACATTTTTCGTCTTTTAAAGAGTATGCAGAAGAAGAATTCAGTGATAAGTTACTGGAGACCCCGGAAGGTACGTAGAAGGAACTTAGTGTTATGAAACTCTGTTCCCGGCGGAACTAGACGCCGCGGTTTGTCGTCTTACTTAGGCGAGAAAATGAAAATAATTCATTCCGAAGAGTAGAAATTGCACCCAACACCATTGAGTTTACAGACAAATGTATCTTCAGTAACATTTTCACGTAGCTATTTTGTGATCTTTTTATATTATCGACTTTTCAAATCAAACAGAAATTAATATAAAATAGAAAAATATTAGACAGATATTTAGGTTTATCATTCAAAATTATCCTGGACAGGTTTGGATTTAGTGACTTAAGAAAATTCAAGAAAAATAAAAAAAATGAAACATAAAAAGCAATAATTCTTTCAAAATGAATTAAACTAAAAAAGAATTTCATAATTAACCATTTCTAAATCTCAACGTATACCTTTACAGAAGAATTCTTCAAAACACCGCTATCTTGGAAGAGTTCTGCAAGTCATCACACCGCAACACTTCCTAAGCATTCCCCAGGGACCCCGGCATCGCTCGGGACTCACCTGCCAAATAGCCAACAGGCCTTTTACTTACCGCTCCTTTGTTTCAGAACATACACTGTTTTCCCTTAGGTATCCGAAATATAGGAATAGGAGTAGATAGTTATTGATATTGGAATTACTTTTTTATCTTTGTAAATATATCTTTGCAGTACTTTGTATGAGATTTTCTAGACTTTTTTATCACTCACCCAGAAGAAGCTGCTTAGGCTTCGCCCGCTTCAACTGATTGTTTTACTATAGCCAAATTTTACAAAATGTTTACATTAAATTGTAAACTATGTGTTATTCTGATATATTTATAAGCTTTATTACTGCAAAGTTTTCATCTTTTCAATAGTTGAACTTGAAAGCGTAACCCGTCCTTACAAGTTTTCACATTTATGATATCAGTCTTATTTACAATTTGGCTTATTGAAAATAACGTGAAAATAAACGTAAATAAATAAATAATCAATTATAAAAAATAATGAAAGGTAGTAATAAAAAACGTTATTTATATATAGCAGTTAAATCATTTGATTATCATTATTTACGACATAAAAAATAGAGTTAAATTAACATCGATGGTGACAGATAAAACCTGTCGCGCTAACAATGAGCATTTGTAGTCAAAGATCAAGAATATGCATAATGATAATACTGGTAATAAATAATGATTTTAACAACCCATTGATATGAATAACGACTTCCTCAATGGATTATCTGTAAAAGTTTTAAATATTAAAAAAAGATATAATAAGATAAAAAAGATGGAGTAAAGAATGAAGTGTGAATGACATTGGAGAGACATGTCTGCATATATTTGAAGATTTTGTGATATAAACATATACCTAATGTTTATGGGTAACTTCACTTTGGTGTCGAAGCAAAGCCTTGAGTATTCGGCAGAAAATGAGGAACGTAGTGTTTTAACACTAGGTTCTCTCTTAACAGTCAAACTAAATATATTTTTAAATATAATTAAATAGCAAAACCTTGTACCTAACATTCATGTTTTACAAGAAAATGTTTTAGCATGGTCATTAGATTTGTATAGATATAGCAATATCTAGACATAACTACAATGCTCGCTGACATCATATCTTAATGTGGCTGATAACTTTGATGGAACAGTCGAGACCCATCAAGTAAATAATGTTTGATGTATGAATAATGAATTTATAAAAATAATATAAGGAATAATCAGAAATATATTTTTATTCACATTTTAATCACGAGGCCACTCGTGGCGTATGGGCACAAGCGTGAATGTAAAGGCGACGGTTGTGGATTCGGTTCCCACTCTGGAGAATGAATTATTATTTATTATTATTTTGATTTCTTCGCTCTGTTAACAAGATAAAGCGCAGCGTTGAGTTCCGCAAGCCTGGAAAATTCGGCGGAAAGTGGAGAACGGAGTATCTAACTCTTATCTACCCCTATGTATATTACCCATCTTCTTAAATAGTCTTCAAATCTATAGTATATAGGTATTTTTTAGGCAAGAGTGCGTCACCGGACAACCCCAACGATGCGTTCCAACGCAAACCTATTTTTACATAAAAAAACTATACTTTGTATTTGAACCCACACCATCGCACTCTATCACCAAGTTTTAACTGTGCCATAATGGTATTACAACACTAAAATGATTAGCAAAAACGATAGCTACCGTTAACGGTACTTACAATAGCGTCCCTCGGGGCATGTTCTTCAAGAAAATAAACAAAAACTACTTAATTGTTATAAATCCGTCAAAGAGCGCCAGTAGCGTAATCCTGTTATTTGCATACAAGTTTCTTTAAAAAACCTTTTGTTTTTCAATTCAAATCTTAGGAATTTTAACTCTTTGACGCGCCGGTACATATGGCTGTTGTTAAAATATCTTTTTGTAAATGACGTTTAGTTTTTGCAATTTTTTTCTAAACTTTTTTTTTCAATAGATTTATAATAATGCGTTTAATTTGCAAAGTAAGGAAAACTATGTTGTTATAGCTGAGTCATTGTTAGAGCTTATTGTGTAAAGCTTATGTCTTATAGGTGTGTGTGGGTTCATTTTTAGTATAGTTATAAAAATAATTATATTTTACACTTATGTAACGTATCTATAAAGTTTTAGAATATATTTATTTTTTGAGTCTTGTTAAAATTTAGAAATACTTACGTAAAGTCCTAGTAATAATACCTACTTGANTATTTGAACCCACACCATCGCACTCTATCACCAAGTTTTAACTGTGCCATAATGGTATTACAACACTAAAATGATTAGCAAAAACGATAGCTACCGTTAACGGTACTTACAATAGCGTCCCTCGGGGCATGTTCTTCAAGAAAATAAACAAAAACTACTTAATTGTTATAAATCCGTCAAAGAGCGCCAGTAGCGTAATCCTGTTATTTGCATACAAATTTCTTTAAAAAAAACTTTTGTTTTTCAATTCAAATCTTAGGAATTTTAACTCTTTGACGCGCCGGTACATATGGCTGTTGTTAAAATATCTTTTTGTAAATGACGTTTAGTTTTTGCAACTTTTTTCTAAAGCTTTTTTTCAATAGATTTATAATAATGCGTTTAATTTGCAAAGTAAGGAAAATTATGTTGTTATAGATGAGTCATTGTTAGAGCTTATTGTGTAAAGCTTATAGGTGTGGGTTCATTTTTAGGTATAGTTATAAAAATAATTATATTATACACTTATGTAACGTATAGGTATATAAACTTTTAGAATATATTTATCAATTTGATTCTTGTTACAATTTAGAAATACTTACATAAAGTCTCAGGTGAAAGATAAAACCTTACAAAAATTACATGATTCGTAAGTATATATAACTTTTTTTTACTTTAAGTTGTTTCCTGTACATAGCAAAATAAGCAGATAGAACCCGGGAACCCAGTGTTAACACACTCCGTTCCCATTAAGACACTTCCGGACTCATTGCATGTTGAGTAGTAGTTGAATAGCAGCGGAACTAATCGGAAATTAAAATATTACATATTTCATTTTCTCTAGTGGGAATCGACCTCACAACTGGCTTTGAATAAATTTTATAATAATAGGCATAAAGCCTAAGTCCACAGTAAACAACCATACTTCCACCAAGATAAAACAGAAAGTCTAATCTAAAAAACATAGAAAACATACAAAAAAAACACGCTGATCTTATTCCAAACAAAAGAGAATCTCAGCATTGGCTTTGTATCGAAATGATAAAAGTACGCGTCAAGGCCCCCAGTAAGGCCCCTGTAAGGCCCCCGTAAGGCGCGAGTGGATGCGTTGCGTGCCGGCCACACAATAAGCCTACGACTTTGATTGATGACTTCACATTCAACGAATACATTACTATTTTTGCTTTCATTTCATTCGATACAAATGGCGCAAGTCTCTGATATGATATAGGAATGGCTGTTCGAGTGTAAAGGATGCTTTTAGCTATTGCACTAGATAAAAGTTATATGAAATAACTGAGGTCAGACGTGCCCTCGTGGCGCAGTACAAGCGTGTGTAGACATGATAGGTTGTGGGTTTGACTTGAAGAAATGAAATTGATATTTTCATTTCTTCTCTCTGGTGTCCGCCATTCAATAGAAATCATCCGTCTCGGAAAATTGGAAATGAAAATCTCTGAATTGGAATGGAGTGTAGAGACCGTAGGTTGCTTTTGCCTACCCTACGTTGTGAAGAATACAAGGTGAAGCTAAAAAAATCAAGGTGCAATAGGAAAATAACAGATTTTAACCATTACCGATGTAACGTGTGAATTTGATCTTCACACGTTACATCGGTGAGGGACAACTTGCATTTATTTTCATTTCTCCTCTCTTTTTAAATGAACCTTTCAACTAATCGAAAGTTTATCGTCAGTTTATACTCAACAAGCAATATTTCGAAATTTGGCGGAGAGTGAAGAACGGAATGTCTTAAAGTCCATCTACTATCTGCTGTCCTAGTATAAATAACATAGAAATGTGTCTTAAATGGGAATAGGTGACTGTCGTTTGCATGTATGTATCTTTTCAAATATTAGCTCTTGCACTTTTCAAATATTACCTAAAAGTTGCACAATACAGAAAATTATTTCAATTTAGTTTTTCTTGTGTATTACTTAAAAAAATACTATTAATAATTTCATAATTGATTTTAACTAATACAGTTATCTTAGTTTATTATTTTAGTCTTATTAACTTTAGGGGATTTTAAATGAAAATGATGAATAATTTATAATTATACTACATTTTATTGGTTTTATATTCACATTTTTTTTCCTATTTTAGTTACAAAACAATTTCCATTTAAAATTATATTTATTTTGTACTTAATCCTAAGTCATTGCCTAAATCACATCGTCCCATTTTATAGTGTATACTAAACGTGTTATATATGATACAATTTAAAAAAAACATAGCAAATATACACATGTAAATTACTGAAAAAACATTTTAAGGCTTAAAAGTACACATTTACAAAATTAAAGAATTAAAGCTTATTGCTTATACAGACAAGTGACTCCAAATCTTAATGTTACATAAAAATACAAAAGCAATAAAATTAATAACAACATTTAAGAATAGAAAAGATATTACTTATACTTATTGAAAAGTTACCCATTATTAAAAAAAATATTATTCTAGTATAGGATTTAAATGAACAAAATCAATAGATAACAGAAAATAGAGACACATAATATTGCTAAGGAATAATTTTAGTAAACCTTTATTAAATAAGAAATATGGTAATTTATTAACAATTTATAAACCAATTTGCAATTATCGTGGTTTACTATTCGTATGGACCACATCCGTAGCACTATAAGTAAAATTTAGTAGCGGAATTCGTAAATATTCCACTACTATCTAAATTTTCGAATTTCCAGAATTGCCACTTCCAGTTTCCTCGAAATCTTTTTTTACAATCATTTACTTGCATGGACATCACTATGATACGATTATTGACCTGGTTAGAACTTGTTTATTTTTTACCAATCGAGATCATCTCAGACTATTTATTCTGTTAAAGTGCATAAAAATGAAACTTCTAAGATAACTTTTAAAATACCTTTACATGTTAATATATAGGTCTTTAACTGGTAACTGATTTATTAATATGTATATATATTTCAATTAGATTACATTAAGCAATATATAACGACAATGACTTAAAGTAAAAAGTACAAACCCAACACTCGGTATCTAGACCTAACCTAAAATAATCACACTTTTGACATTGTAAAGTTTTCCATTTAATTATCCAAACATCCAAATATGTTATACGCACTATTTACTTACACTTATCTTATATTAGTTATAGCAATCATCACTTTATTAAACTTTATTAACACGAAGGAATGGTGAGTTAAATGAGAGTTCAATGAAAATATAGCATCTCCTTTATTTCTAAAGATTATAAGGCGGTGAGACCATAGTCCGATTTTATGACCGGTGGGTTACCGGTAATGCCGGTGCCACATGCGTTGCCGATCGGCGATCCGTGGGCTGAAAGGCTCGCGATCAAGGCTGGGTCCATGTTGGCATGCATGCCCATCATATGCAAGTGATGTGCTGTCATCGGATGTCCAGGGTTCATTTGGTTCCCTGGATGTGACATTGGACTGATCGCAGGGTCATGGGACATGTTCTGTTGAGCACCAACACAATGAAGCTCATTCATTATATTATCAGTTACATTCTCTATACTATCTGGTCGGCCGTTATTGTTAGATTTCTTCTTATCGTTGTTGTTTGTGTTCTTATTTGATCTACTCTTTGGTGTGGCTCCCTTAGTGGTGGTGGTGGTGACGCCTGCCGGATTCGTTTTTCTTCTCACGTTTTTGGTATTCGGTAATTTGTTGTCTTTTTTCCATTTCATTCGTCTATTTTGAAACCAGATTTTTATTTGTCTCTCTGATAGGACTAGAGTGTGAGCTATTTCTATTCGTCTTCTTCTAGTAAGGTACCGATTGTAATGAAATTCTTTCTCCAACTCTAATATTTGGTGCCTAGTGTACGCCGTCCGCTGTCGTTTTGGCTCCATACCAGGTTGAAAGGTTCCATTCGCTGTGAACAAAAAGAAAATTATAATTTTCTATAATAATAAAAAAATATATTTGTACATTTGAAAGATTTACTTTAAAGTTATTTAAANAAGATTTAGACGGCAGATCACTTTGTATATTTATAATAATAATTTCTTAGACTTAGTTATCAAAAAATCTAATAAATAAGCACACCTAAGATTAAATAATTACTTTTACACGCTACCAAACAGGTCAAAAGTAAATATACTAGTATATTGCAAATATATAAACTATAAGCATATACAGTTCGTAGGTAATTTATCGTGCGGTTCGAACGAGGCGTTGCGTGCCTTGGACCTTACTGAATAATTTATGTGGTAACCACCTCTGGGGCAGCGACTGTTAATTAATGTGCATAATAATTACACGTGTACGGGCATGAGCTTCCTTTTTGCCTTTGATTAATTGCATTTAGCAAATTAGTTGTTTATATAACGAAATGCGAGTGGTTTTGTTTGGAGAGTAGTCGTGTGGATATTGTTTATTCGAAAATTAGCGACTGGTGATGCCTTTTGTAAGTAATATTAAATTAATTTTTAAATAAATCTACGTAAAATATTAAAAAAACATTGAAAAATTATTGTTTTCGAAAAAATATGTAGGGAGATGTAAAAACACTATAGTACGAATACCTATCTATATTTTTTTTTTAATCTTTGTCTGTGTGTTTTTACACGTATATCTTTGAAACTACTACTACATGGATACGAAAGATATTTTTTTGTTGTATAGTTATTAGCCCTGGGCAAGACCTAGGTTTAAGATTGATTTTGAAAATTGGCACACCTGATGCAGACCTTCAATCAAACTATAACAAATGATGAAATTATACCTTAACAAAAGTTGTTGAAGCTTAATATAATTTTTAATGGACATAAAAACAGTTGAGATGAAGAACCATGATAGACTAGGTAACATTGAAAAAATACAGAAATGGCACATTTGGAAATCTTATTTTATTATATTGGCAGTATTCACTAATAAAAAAACCGAAAAATAAACAAGTAAATTCAAGCAGCATGCAATAAAGAAATACATAAAGTTTTACTTTAAGTATCATAACATTATAAAAATTATGTCTAAATTTATGTGTTGAATCAGAAAAGCTTTGGTGACTTTAGTGATAGAAGAACAACTACTATTGGTTTTACTGACAACTGACTATTAATTTTACAAAATTAAATGACTGAATTTAATAATTCTAACAAAATACCTATTAATAAAATATTATACAGAAAAACTTCAAATCGATAAACTAAAAATCTATTAATATTGATTACAGAATTAATGTAGAAATGAAAATAAGTGTATTCTTTCCGTATAAAGAAATTTTATAAAACGAAAGCCTTTGTCCCGCCCTTAGCCTTTGATAATGGAAATTAGTACAAAAGTTACTTATCAAACAGTTGTTTGGCTTTTGTTGGGGAATTCTTAATTTCCCACCGAGGAAATTGCTTTTTACCTAGACTTGAAAGTAACGTTGAAAGCCTTAAGGTATGAATAGAAAGCAGGCTATAACTTAATTAACTTTAACTTCTAAAGAACGTTAGATTATATGTAAAAAATGTATAGTATAATGTAGAGTATCATTATAAAAATATTGTATTAACTTTACATTGCAATAAAAAAGCAATAAGTAAATAGAATAAATTTTAACAGTTTCAATTATTTTAATAATTGAGGCTGTAACGCGATGGTTGTGGGTTCGATCCCCACTCAAAACGAAATATTTATTTATATATATATTTTCATTTCTTCGCTCTGGTATCGAAGCAAAGGGCGGCATTGAGTCCCGCCACTCTACATGCTATACCGCCAGAATTCGGCGGAAAGTGGAGAACGGAGTGTCTTAACACTAGTTTCCCTCTGCCTGCCCTGCTGTGTGCGGGATACAGCGTGAATTTATTATAATAAATTATTTTATAATATGACGTTGGCTTTCGGTGTCGAAATTCAGAATCTAAAATGTTCTAAGTCTAATATTGTCATATTGGATTGGATATGGAAAATCAACTGATTGTTATAGGATAAGATTTGGTTTTCGGATAGCCGCAAAGCACGACATATAAATATATATAAATAAAAATTATAGGGAAATTTTAAAACATAACTTTGAACTATGATATTATAGTAGAAATGGATCGAAAACATGACAGATACCTACTCAAGAATTTTACTATAATGTTAGTGGTAAACATAGTTAACAGGCATTAAATAAAATTAAGAAAGAATGTGATTATTATTATATTCTTTTTGACAGTAGGTAATAATTTAAATATTTGTTTAGATTAATTATAGGCAGGAATTCTTCATGACGTTTATTTTTTAAATAAAATATCTTAAACATATTACTAAAATACCTGCTTGATTATTGATGAATTACATAAATATTACCCATATTTAGTATTCTCAGATTATATTCTGTCTAATATTAATAAATTAAAATATATAATAATACAATGAAAAATAGTTGCTATAATTTAGACAATTGAAGACCAGCCTATAAAGCAGTTCTAGGTCAAAGAATTCTTCAAGGCGTACCGCAATAAGCAAGAATGGTATGTGCGGTTGGCGGTTGACCCTCCCAACTGAGATTTCTACCATTCTTCCATCCCTTTGACAGAGGTCAGACTATTGACTTAATATATAATAGATATCTATACCTTCCTATATAAAAGTCTATAGCAAGGCGCGCTTTATATAAAATAAGAATATATGAGAATTCTCTAATTTCATTCATCATATGAATATGACGACCAGTTATAAAAATGTTGAAAATATATTACAAAAACTTGCATTCTATGTCTTTGAATTAAGTACAAAATCGTTTAATTTTTTAATATAACTTTCAAAGTGATTTCTCATACTTAGCAAAAGACATACGATTTTAAATAAATTGATCCACTTATAACAAAGATATTACAAAAATAGTTTTATCAATAAAAACCTTTTTCAAAGTATAAAATTTAAAAAAACGTGTGGTTAAAAAAAGTGAACTCATTCGTTTAAAATAACTGTAACAAAATTTAGATATTCTCATTTTCATAGAACTTAATTACGTGTNAAAGATATTTTTTTGTTGTATAGTTATTAGCCCTGGGCAAGACCTAGGTTTAAGATTGATTTTGAAAATTGGCACACCTGATGCAGACCTTCAATCAAACTATAACAAATGATGAAATTATACCTTAACAAAAGTTGTTGAAGCTTAATATAATTTTTAATGGACATAAAAAAAGTTGAGATGAAGAACCATGATAGACTAGGTAACATTGAAAAAATACAGAAATTGCACATTTGGAAATCTTATTTTATTATATTGGCAGTATTATTCACTAATAAAAAAACCGAAAAATAAACAAGTAAATTCAAGCAGCATGCAATAAAGAAATACATAAAGTTTCACTTTAAGTATCATAACATTATAAAAATTATGTCTAAATTTGTGTGTTGAATCAGTAAAGCTTTGGAGACACAAAAACAATAAAACGACTATTAATTTTACAAAATTTAATAACTGAATTTTATAAATTCTAACAAAATACATATTTATAAAATATTTTATAAAAAAACTTAAAATCGATAAACTAAAAATCTATTAATATTGATTACAGAATTAATGTAGAAATGAAAATAAGTGTATTCTTTCCGTATAAAGAAATTTTATAAAACGAAGGCCTTTGTACCGCCCTTAGCCTTTAATAATGGAAATTTGTACAAAAGTTACTTATCAAACAGTTGTTTGGCCTTTGTTAGGGAATTCTTAATTTCCCACCGAGGAAATTGCTTTTTACCTAGACTTGAAAGTAACGTTGAAAGCCTTAAGTTATGAATAGAAAGCAGGTTACAACTTAATTAACTTTAACTTCTAAAGAATAAATAACGTTAGATTATATTGTGTAAAAAATGTGTAATATAATGTAGAGTATCAGCAATATAAAAAGTGAATATTCACTTTACATTGCAATAAAAAAGGAAAAAGTTAATTAATTGTAAATTATTTTAATAAATTATTTTATAACAGCTATCCGATCTTTGTAAATTAGATAAAGACAAAAATGATGGAAAAATAAAAAAAAAAGAAATTCGAGTTTATGATATTATAGTAGAAATGGATCGACAACACGGAAGGCACTCAAGAATTTTACTGTAATGTCAGTGTTCAAATTAGTTAACAGAGATTAAATAAATTAAGAAAGAATATGATTATTATTATATTCTTTTTCACAGTAATAATGTTAAAATTTGTTTAGATTAATTATAGGCAGGAATTCTTCATGACGTTTATTTTTTAAATAAAATATCTTAAGCATATTACTGAAATACTCACAAATATTAACCATATTTTGGTATTCTCAGATTACTGTCTATCTAAACATATATAAAATATATAATATAATAAAAAAAATGTTGCTATAATATAAACAATTGAAGACCAGCCTATAAAGCAGTTCTAGGTCAAAGAATTCTTCAAGGCGGACCGCAATAAGCAAGAAAGGTATGTGCGGTTGGCGGTTGACCCTCCCAACTGAGATTTCTACCATTCTTCCATCCCTTTGACAGAGGTCAGGCTATTGACTTAATATATAATAGATACCTATACCTTCCTATATAAAAGTCTATAGCAAGGCGCGCTTTATATAAAATAAGAATATATGAGAATTCTCTAATTTCATTCATCATATGAATATAACGACCAGTTATAAAAATGTTGAAAATATATTACAAAAACTTACATTCTATATGTTTTTGAATTAAATAGAAAATCGTTACTTTAATTTTTTAATATAGCGATGTGTTTAATATAGATATGTGATTTCTCACACTTAGCAAAAGATATACGATTTTAAATAAATTGATCTACTTATAACAAAGTTATTACAAAAATAGTTTTATCAATGAAAACTTTTTTCTAAGTTCTAAAATAAAAACAATGTGTGGTTAAAAACAATTAAACTCATTCGTTTAAAATAGTTGCAACCGAATGTATTCCACTCATTTTCAAGTTCACAACTGATATTCTCATTTTCATAGAACTTAATTACGTCTACTGCTTTTAAAGTAATATTTACAAGGTGTTTTTAATAGTAATCATAATTAAAGTTTATAATTATAGTTTATTAGTTACGCTTAGATTAACTTTAGTTTTAAATTTTAACTAAACATCGTATTAAAAAATAAGACTAAGTAGTACATACTAAGGATGTGTAGTATTAAATATATTTAGTTTTATACTAAAAAAGTAAATAAAAGCTTGTAAAAGTATGTTAGAATACAAATTAATTTGAATAAAAACATGGGCGCAAGAATGTGACTGTAAGTAAGCGCGATAGGTTGTGAGTTCGAATCCCATTTTAGGGAATAAAACTAATAATATTATCATAGCATCGCTCTAATGTCGAGATGAAACGCGGCGTTAATTTCCGCCAGTTAACACGCAATACCACCGAAAGCGGAAATCGGAGTGTCCTAACACTAGAATCCCTCTGCCTACATATAAAGAGATGAAGCGTAAAAGTGAAAAAAAAAAACTATAATTAAACCTAAAGTTTCTCTTAACAAATAACATTAGTTATTTACGCAAATACACGAGCCGTTACGCTGGCGGGTGCTCAATCTTCGGTTCGTTAAACATATCACGTCATCAGACGATGACAATCTGAATTGAATGGACTACCTGCGCTCGTGTGGTCCAAGAGATCTGTTAATCTCGGACCATCTCGCGCTCCCCATCAGTACCACGGTGGTCCCTCATTACCACCAACTTACCATGTACCGGTATTATGGAGTGAAAAATGCTGTACGGTTGACAGTTGTCGATAAGAGACATTAGATGTATTGCGAAGTCGTTGTGGATGGATGTTGCTGTTTTTGTATGTATCTTGGGTTATATGAAATTATATCGAAAAATATTTAAATTAATTTTTTTTTTTGGAAATTTGGATTAATTAAGTTTAAAATGAAATAGGTAAAGTTATAGATTGTATTAGTATTATCGTATATTTTAAGTTTACTGGTAATTAAGATTTTTAGAAAAAGTTTTAAAATAATTAAATTGACTAAAATAAACTTATAGGAAATAACTAAATATTTATACTATTTAAAATAATCACAACTCAGGTCGATTAAGTGCAGTTTTCTTTCTGTGGCCAAGTAGGTACCTACACTTTCCCTCTAATAAGTTTTAGAATTAAGAACTCAATGGCAGTAGAACTTAAGTCTTACGTACTCCACAAAATCGAATATGTATTTTTTTTAAGTAGACGGAAGTAACCTAATGTGAGATTGCTTGGCAAGTGGTGGTACTTACACACTTTCGTATTAAATGCCGGATCAGAAGGGAAAAATGACAATCATTCATTCTACCGAGTAGGAACCGAACCCACAATTTCAGTCAGATGCTTTACCACTAGGACATGATGGCCTCAAGCACAATATTTTTTGAGTAAATATAATGAGTTCTGCCAATCACCACGCAATGCCTCCATAATTCGGCAGAAAGTGGGGAACGGAGTGTCTTAACAATAGGTTCCCTCTGCATACCCTGCTGTACGCGGGATACAGGGGGATTTGCCATGCTACTTAAAAACATATTTTTTATAAATACAGGCAGAAAGGAATGTTATATTCGCTATTTTAACTTTTACCAATCAAAATTCAGCAGAAAAAAATACAATTAAAAAAGTAATTTATTCAAATAGCCTACAAAACTAATTATATTTCCGTAGTATTAAACGATTTTTCTAATTTTATGTTTGCGTGTTAATTTATCATATAGAGCACGGTAGAGGTAGGACCTTACACAAAGTAAATATGAGCTAAACTCATACAACTTTTATATATTGCATAATATTACTTAAAGTTTTTTTACAATTTTCAGGTTAATTCAAAGCCCGGTTTTGCCTCGACACCAGAACAAAAAAATTGAAAATAATCTTTAAAAATATTTAATTTTCCCGAATACGAATTGAACCCAGACACTCGCGCTTACAATCACTCGCTTTTGCACCTGTGCCGCAACTGACCTCACAGTTTTATATTGTCTATATAATATAATATATCTTTTAGATGTATTTAAATAATATTCTACATTTTTAATTTTTAAAATGAAAATAAATGTAATTGAATTTTGTCTTAATTATATTTAAATTGATAACATATAATTAACTTAAATAGTAAGAAATACACTATTTATTCAAAACCAACAATATAAAAATTACGATATCACGGACTCTGCAATTTAGTAGGTATATATAGATAATGAACTAATGAATCATTAATTCAAATGCGTCAGGAGTAAAGTGCTGTAATTATAGTAATAACTAAGTAATATTTTTTCGAATTATAGGTAATCTGTGGTATACGAGGGATTTCCTTTAGTAAGGGATACCTAACTCCAGTATATCTATTTTAACTAAAATATTTCCTTATAATCTTTTTGTTTGTACCCAATTACATTTGTCATTTATTTAATAGATTTTATTTTTATACATACTGAATATACTTTTATTAAATTAGTGAATCAATTTTACATTTTTAAATATAAATTATTAGAAAAAAAAAATACATTTAAAAATATAAAATATAATATAATATTATTGATTAAAATATATGTGTATAATATTTAAGTAACATATAGGTACATTATACCTTTTGTTTACTTCTCCAATTTTCTTTTTCATTTTTTACAAACTGTAATTTAGTGATAGATAAAGGGCATTTTATTTTTCATTTTACATTTGTCATAAATTATCACAGAAACTGTTGTCTATAATACTAGGTCCACCTTCTGATATTGCAAGAAGCTTGCATGTTAATTTGGGGTCGGCAAAGAGAATATACGTAGATATACGTTTATTTTAGGTTCTCGTTGTATTCCACACGTAGCAAGATATCCAGAGGGAACCTAGTTTTAAAACACTCCGTTACTATTAAGACAAACAAATAATAAAAGTTAATTATCTCTTACGTTCATGAATATAAATATTTATATAATGGAAGGGAAGTTATAAAATATAATTATTCCTCTGAGGTAAGATCAAGTGCGGTTTTTTTTTGTAAAATTTATGCATATAGGTATTGCAGTATACTATTATTGAAATCTACTTAACTCTTATATAGGCTTGAATGGATATTATAGAGATGATAGTAAAAAATGAACTATCACATTTTTTATTTATCTGTGGTACAGTTAATAAAATTAATTTAAAACTTTAAATATAATATTTAAGCTGAGTGGGGGTCGAACCTATAACCAACAGTCAAAAAGCCACGATAACCTCGAGTTTCCTATTGTTTTTTTAAAACTATTAATTTTATTCTTTTAAAAGACCAGCTATGTTTGTTATATAACAGTTGGTATATTATCGCGGCGAAGATTGAAACATGTCAAACGACCCGCGGGTCAAATTTACAAAAACCTGTACACAATATTCATAATTTAGACGCGAGCGTCTTTGAAAAGCTGTCAACGATGTATGGTAATGTACGAGATGACGTGACGAATACATATTTAACCTTCTTTTGAACTAACGCAAAAAAATATTATAAGAAAAATAAAAATTTTAAATGAAAAAACAATAGAAATGTAATAAAAAAATGTTTAGATGTTTTTTCTGTATTTTTAATCTAAACTTCTCCTCTAATCCTTTTTACGATAATTGTGCAAAGCTGAAATTTAGCAGTCTATGAAATTTAGCAAAAACTCTATAATATCATACAAGTTCTGCACTCTTTCTCTATACAAAAATAGAGAAGTTCACAGTGCCAATATTTTGTTAAAATAATGTTTAGAAATAAGGTATTTTTAAATTAATAAAATTAACATAACACACACGCTCATTTTGACTTGTGTATAAAGTAGCATATGTACACGCTGCTATGGTTACACGTATTTCACGTGTCAGTTGGTTCTCTATTACTTGTAGTATCTCTAGTATCGAGTAGTTTTAATGAACATCTGGAATTAATTATTTGTTAACTTATTAAAGAATGTAGTAACGAAAATATAAAAGCATTAGAATAAATATTTAAAAGACAAAAAATCGTTCTTATTAAAAGTTTTCATTGCTTCGCTCTGGTGTCGAGACAAAACATAAGTGTACATAACTTTCATACAGTGAACATAAGTTCACTTTTTCCACGCATCTATTGGTCGTGATATTCTACAAGAAAGATAGATATTAAAGGTAGATATAGAGGATTTCAGATAACATTTTCTAAGCGTCAATATGACTCTAAATATAATTGTAAACTAAGTTATATGGGAAGTATATTTAATAGAGATATAATATACGAAATGGATTATAGATGTATTACTGTAACAGAATTTATGGTATCTTAGTTGCACTGACATTAGAAACATCAGCCTAACTGCATGTTTGATTATATACAATGGAGTGCTAGTACCGACGCTGTCATATGGCAGAGAAACATTTGCGTACCAGAAGAAGAAGAAAAAATGAATAATGTGTAGATAGGTAATCGTAGGATATATGGAGTAAGTTTAGTTGACCAAATCCGTAGAAACACAACAGAATAGCAGATACTAGAGCTTATTGCACAGTAAGAGTCAACGAAGAACGTTCCCATGAGTTTGAGCGCGTCGAGATAATGAGTGATGAAAGAATAGCAAAAAGATTTATAGAACATTAAAAGTGAGTGGTCACAGTTCCCAGAGAGAGACTTTTCTCTGGGTCATATAAAAAGCATAAATTCCACCCGGAAGGTATGTATGAAGCAAGTCGTGGCGCAGTGGGGCAGGCACAAAGTGGGACTGTAAATTCGTCTGGTTGTGGGTGCGATCTCCACTCGAGGAAATGAAATATTAATTAAAGTGTACCTATATGTTGTTTCGAGGCAAAGGGTCGTTGCGTTCTGCCGCTCAACACCCAGTGCTTACAGAATTCGGAAGCTGATTTATGTTTTTATTTAAAAGTCTTGCAAAAAACGAATATATTTTTAAATTATTTTACAAACTCTATCTTTGCTTTAGTAGATGAATAATTTTATATTCTATATGTACCTAAATGTAAGGTTTACTTATCATATCATCAAAGGACCATGAAAAATATTATCTTTCTAAACGCGCAAAAGCGTGTCCAACCAAGTTAAAAAAAAGCTGGCGACGTACTGTAAGTTCTTTTACACGTACCATCGAGCTTCTTTAGAGCACTTCACAAGTCGTAAACTTAAATATAATAAACTAAAAATTAATAGCTAAAATAGCGATAGTTTTAAAGTAATTAAAATAATTATTAACTCAGTAGAATATCTAATGTGAGTGCCAAGTTCCGTGTCCACTTAAGTAGTTTAAGATTTCACTTGGCTACTTTTAGCGCCAAACCAAATACATATATTATTACTGAAAATACATTAACATCCAAATAATACCTATATATAAAAAAACATTGAGTTAAATCCTAAACTTTAATTTCTTCTGATTATTTCTATTTGTAGTACTACTGTATGTTAACGAATATTCCGTGTTTTTTTACATTTTTCAAATATCATTCAACACTAAAGAATAGTAGTAGTAGAACACCTATATCGAGGAAGGCGCGGCGCAAGGGAACAGCGTGCGACTGTAAATACGACGGATTTTACGTTCGATTCCCACTGGAAGAAATTACATATGTTACATTTTTGCTTTCTCTATTAAAGAATAATTGAATGATTTTTTTTTTCATTTTGATTTGGTGTGCACTAAAAAATGTTTAATATTCATCTTTGTAACACAGTGCTTACAAAAGAAAGTAAAAAAATATATTGATATAATATTTTTTGTAAAGAAATTGCAATTAATTATTTTTTGCAATAAGAAACGATGCAACGAAGCTAAAGTAGATAGCGCACGTACGAAATAATGTTCCTTCAATAGCTCAAGTAACAATACAAAAAGTCCTTAAGAATACATATCATTGTCATTGACAATAAATACAATATTAAAATCCTATAAAAACTCAACTAAACAGTCATAATCTCCGCATCGAATTCTCAATCGCATCCTTCACTTTAAAGTTATAAAAATAAATGAGCCTCATTACTATACCCGGGACCCATTGTACCGCGACAAAGGTCCTGGCGTCCTCGTAGGTCCTTCGTAATGGGAACACATTAGTAAAATGTCAAAACAAATCAAAAGACAGCACTAAAAACTTTCAAGTATGCGTGAACGTAGAGTTATTGATTGCTTGTAATTTGTTAATTCCTTCAAGTGTGATACCGCAAATATTATGGTACTTAAATGTCTATTTTGCACTCGTGTCTAACAACAATGGTGGAATCAACTGCTAAACCTAATATTAATGTGTTGTGATTAATCTTTACTTTGTTGGAGTGGATATTTTGGTGTTTACATTCACATAAACACTTGCTTTTATCTCTTTTTGAGCACAACTTGTTATAAGTTTTTAACCGACTTCTGTAAGAAAAGGAGGTTATCAATTCGACTGTATTTTTTTTTATAGCGTTGACGTAAGTCAAGCTTTTATGTTCATATAAATTGTGTATAATGAGGTTATGAGTTGATAGTTAAAATTTAAAAGAAAAATATTATTTTCTCCTATTTAGAGTGTTGAAATAAAAGCTTTTTATCAGCTTCACGCTGTAACCCGCATACAGTAGAGTAGGCAGAGAGAACCTAGGAGTAAGACACTCCGTTCCCTACTTTCCGCCAAATTCTGGAGGAATTGTGAGTAGTGAGTAACGGAACATAGCCGCGCTTTTACCTCAACACCAGAGTGAAGAAATGAAAATGCTAAATATTTCATTTCCTCGAGTACAAATCGAAAGAATACCCTATCACGTTTCCAATAACACGCTTGTCTCTTGCCACTGCGCTAAGACTGGTCTCAACTTTTTTTTTTCTTTTATATTTACTTGTATATAATATTCTTATGTATAAACGTCAAGGCTAATTATAGTAATTGATGCTTTGCACATAGGACCTAAGATAAAAATAAAATTATGTTTTCAATTACAGAATAGAAAAAAGTGATGAAAAGATAAAATATATCCACTTTAATATGTACCTATCTACATATGTTTATGATAAGTAAAACGAACAATAAAAATACTTACACGCGCCAGCGACATGAATTTTCTTCATCCAAGGATAAATTACTCTATCAGTATTGTCTGAACAAATCGAAGAGTCATCATCATCAACGGGTGGACTATCGAGCAATAACCTCTCGTCATCCATTTCTGATGCTGGAGAGCCTTCACGCCCCAAAGCCTGAAGCTTTCTCCCAGCTGGGGCAGCTTCCTCTATATGTCTCTCTAACCGTAACCCAAGTTCAGCCAATCCTGGCGTAGAATCATTGTGTGATGGAATAAACCCATGATCAGCATCAGATGGATGAGACGGCTCAGGTGGCCTCGGAGGTGGTGCCACAGGTGGATGCTGTGGAATTGGATGGTAGTAGCCTCCATATCCATATCCTGTGCCGATTTGGACAGGATATTGATGTTGATACCCATATTGTAGATGTTGATGCTGGTAGTATTCTCCAGGTGGAATATAGTCTGCCTGGCTGTATTCTTCGGAAGGAGGGAATTTCGGGTCGGGCTGTGGTTGATATCCACCGTTCATGAGGAAGGAGCTCATTATGGGCGTGGTCGAGTCGGCGCATCACATCCCAACACGCCTGGTAATATGGCCGCCATTCAACAATCGCGGAACGGGAGCATTTTTTCTTATGTTGTCCTGTAAATAATGTGTTCTATCGGACTCACGTTCTATACAATTCTAGCATAAGTTAAGGTAAATCATTATATATTTCTTAATTGTTATTATTAATAAATTCATATGTGATTAAAGTAATATTTCGCTACTAAGTAAAAATGATGTCTGTATAATATAATAACAAATTATAAAAAAAATTGAAAAAGTACTGCCTTGTGAATATGTTAATATTAAGGTAATAAGAATTTTTATAGCGAATTTTCAAGGCTTTTTTAATAATAATATATTTTTGATCAATTGTAGAATAAAATAAGGACAGCACAACAGTTTTAGAATTTATTATAGTATAATGTTACTTTATATATTATAATAATTATCGTCGCAAAGCTTACTCTACACCAACACTTATGCTAAAATTCCATAAACGTGAAAACACTTACAAAACGAAAATTCACAATATCGATCACTCACACACTGTTCTAGTTAAAACAAACATAAATTTCACAAATTTTTAACTTTAAAATATATAATAAATATACTTTAAAAACAATATAATTGCAAAGTCATTTGATTTATCACTTTTTGATAATAAACAATGGCAGAGGCGCGCGCTCTCGCGACATTTTGAGACAATATACACTGCCCGACACGCCAGCGCACTCTGTCACTTTAAGGACTCTTATACATGTTCATCAATTTTTACATACCACCTTCCATTTTTAAGGCGGAGCTGTTCTTCGTTTGTCATATATTTTAACATATAAAACATTTTTTATTTTATTCCCACGTCATAAAGCTCAATCTGGAATAGCAGAGAGCTTTAAAGCATTAAACCGTAACAACAATTCTCTACTTTGCACACGTGAAGAATTCAACTCGTGCGAAAGAGATATAAATACGGATAGCCCTTGAAATGAGTCGGTGTGAAATATATTTATCTCGCTCCTTCTTATGGAGTTTTACTTGAGAGTGTAAGAGAGAAAAGAATGTAAATTCGAATACGAGGTAGAGATTAAGAAGCTTTTTAATAATAATACAGAGTGAACATGGTCTCTGTTCGTTACGACACGCCGCTTTTAAATATTTAATTTGCAATTTCCTTTATTTTTTTAACCTAAGCAGCCTATTTAAGGCGTAGAGTGAGATATAATTTGTATAAATTAACAATAAAAACGTAAGTAGAGGTAACCGGCGTGTGATTTATATGGTAATTTGTATTGTTATAGTCATCATTCATAATAGTTAATAGGTTTCATTATTTTAAAGTTAATTACGACTAAAATAATTATAAAAGTATAATAATTATTTTATGTAATATTGCATTAACTGTATATACTAAGATAACTCGAACAGTATACAATTTAACTAACAATTTTTACCTAATAAAACTTACACGAAACAACACTTAACTTTAAAATATTAAATATATCTTAAAATCTTAATACCATAAGCTTACACAAGTCATAAACCAAAACCGACCAAACATTAAGCTTAAAATAAAAACAAAAGCTTCTACAAGCTCTACAAGCCGATATACGTCTAAAGCTGCTAATACAACACTAAGAACCGACAAGGAGACCGATAAATAAACAAAATGTATAGTGATCTTATTGAATTAGACGATCACAATGATGGTATCACGGTCCAGGAAATGCTGAATCATGACGGCTTTTACAAAAGGTGGGAACACCCGTTCAATGGCTGTTTCATCAGTAGTTGGTACCTTTGGAAACTGTTTGGTATCATAGTTTGTGGTAGCTCGTTTAGTTTTAATTGTAATTAAATTTTAATTGTTGGTGTAATGTTTGTTTTTTTTTATGTCAAGGCATCATTTTCAGTGGATTATATTTGTGATAAGTAGATATAGTTTTTAATATATGGTGTTTGTTATATACTAGATTTTTTTTCTATTTAAATAGGAAGTTAAAATGCAACAATTTAACTTAACTTTTTACGTTTTTTAGCTTCACGATGTATTCTGCAGGGTAAGCAGAAGCCTAGTGTTAAGACACTCCACTCCCCACTTTCCGCCGGATTTTGAGGAATTGCGAGTTGAGTGATGGAACTCAACGCCGCGCCTCGACACCAGAGCGAAGAAATGAAAATATTAAATATTTCATTTCCTCGAGTCGGAATCGTATTCACAACGATTTCAGTCATATACTTTGGGCCACGACTGGCCTCAGAAACTTATGTATAAACTTAATGGGAGCAATATTTAAAAAACGAAGTCCATGTTTCTTGGATATTACACACGGTGCTGATCACCAATTCAGTTTTACTGAACTTGGCTGGACGCGCTACTGTGCCTCTAGATCTACAATAATATCTAAAGTTTAAGTTTAAATCAAGTAAAAATTGTTTAATTTCAATTTAATTTATCGCCTCTGGTTATTAAATAATAGATCCGATTTAAAAAGAACTTTGTAACTACTAGAGAACTAATAGGTATAGCGCCAAAATGAAGGCTTGAAGATTTATTCTAGCATAATATATTAGTAATACTATTTTTATGTACAATATTTTCTTAGAATCTCATCTTTTAAAAAAGTAATGTATAAAAATATTTACTTAACTTCTTTTTTACCTATATATACATCCTTATATTATTAAACAAAGGTAACACTGCACTCTATTTAAGTAGTCCAGGGAATATTCTATATTATAAATACATACAATCCTTCTTGTGGAGCTGAACTGAAAAACTCGAGAGGAAATTCATAAAAAACAACATACAAAGGCACGATATATTTTATTTCATATACGCCTTCTCCGCCAATTTTGTTTGAGAGAACCTAGTGTTTAAACATTCCGTTCTCAACTTTCCGCTCTAATTTGAAACATTGCGTATTGTGTGGCGAAACTCAACGTTGACTCGTATTTTGTCTAGCCAGATGAGGAGAATGGAAAATTAATTTCCACGAGTAAGAACCACTATCGTAAACAACCGTTTACCAATGAGACTGCCACCTCGCCAAGATATTTTATTAAATAATATTTAAAATAAAATTTATATTTTATTTATTTTTATTTGGGTGTANAGCTTAAAATAAAAACAAAAGCTTCCCAGCTCTACAAGCTCTACAAGCCGATATACGTCTAAAGCTGCTAATACAACACTAAGAACCGACAAGGAGACCGATAAATAAACAAAATGTATAGTGATCTTATTGAATTAGACGATCACAATGATGGTATCACGGTCCAGGAACTGCTGAATCATGACGGCTTTTACAAAAGGTGGGAACACCCGTTCAATGGCTGTTTCATCAGTAGTTGGTACCTTTGGAAGCTGTTTGGTATCATAGTTTGTGGTAGCTCGTTTAGTTTTAATTGTAATTAAATTTTAATTGTTGGGGTAATGTTTGTTTTTTTTTGTCAAGGCATCATTTTCAGTGGGTTATATTTGTGATAAGTAGATATAGTTTTTAATATATGGTGTTTGTTATATACCCACTTGATTTTTTTTCTATTTAAATAGGAAGTTAAAATGCAACAATTTAATTTAATTTTTACTTTTTTTAGCTTCACGATGTATTCTGCAGGGTAAGCAGAAGCCTAGTGTTAAGACACTCCACTCCCGACTTTCCGCCGGATTTTGAGGAATTGCGAGTTGAGTGATGGAACTCAACGCCGCGCCTGGACACCAGAGCGAAGATATGAAAATATTAAATATTTCATTTCCTCGAGTCGGAATCGTATTCACAACGATTTCAGTCATACACTTTGGGCCACGACTGGCCTCAGAAACTTATGTATAGACTTATTGGGAGCAATATTTAAAAAACGAAGTCCATGTTCCTTGGATATTACACAACGGTGCTGATCACCAATTCGGTTTTACTGAACTTGGCTGGACGCGCTACTGTGCGTCTAGATCTACAATAATATCTAAGTATATAAGTTTTATAAGTTTAAATCAAGTAAAAATAGTTTAATTTCAATTAAACTTACCTATCGGCTCTGGTTATTAAATAATAGATCCGATCTAAAAATATTTTTGTAGCGCAAACACATTATATTATATTCGTTAGAATAGAACTAGTATATAGAGCCAAAAAGAAGGCTTGAAGATTTATTCTAGCATAATATTTTAGTAATACTATTTTTATGTACAATATTTTCTTAGAATCTCATATTTTAAAATAGTTACGTATAAAAATATTTACTTAACTTCTTTTTTACCTATATATACATCCTTATATTAAACAAAGGTAACACTGCACTCTATTTAAGTAGTCCAGGGAATATTCTATATTATAAATACCTACATACAATCCCTCTTGTGAAGCTGAACTGAAAAACTCGAAAGTTAAATCATAAATAGGTACATTCACAATATTTTTTATTTCATATACGCCTTCTCCGCCAATTTTGCTTGAGAGAACCTAGTGTTTAAACATTCCGTTCTCAACTTTCCGCTCTAATTTGAAACATTGCGTATTGTGTGGCATAACTCAACGTTGACTCGTATTTTGTCTAGCCAGATGAGGAGAATGTAAAATTAATTTCCACGAGTAAGAACCACTATCGTAAACAACCGTTTACCAATGAGACTGCCACCTCGCCACGATATTTTATTAAATAATATTTAAAATAAAATTTTAATACTTTATTTATTTTTATTTGGGTGTATTGATTATTTATGTCTTTATCGCTAAATGTCTCCGACGTTAGGCAAGATATATAAAGAGACTCTAATACGCCAAATGAAAATAGAAAACGTTTTAAAAATAGAAAATTTGGAAAATAAGGCCAGACCCAAGAAAAAAACGTATACATTCTGCTGAAAAGAAATCAAACCCACAACCATGGACCATCAAATACTTATCAACTCCAAGATGTCGTCTTTATCGACCATTTAATTATTTATTCAACGTCTCTATAGCAATCTTTTCCACGAGCTCACTTCCCGAAGTTAGCGGCAACTTTGTTTTTCTTTCGACGCTAACTGGCTGCCGCCTCGTTCTATCCTTAACTTAATCCAAGTTAAATGAACAATACGACAGGCCTTTAATCAAACTTGGAAATTTTCAAATATTCTTATTAAGCAGAATAAATCTTAAATAAAAGCATTAAGAGTCTATTTTCTATGTATTGCTTGTGGAAGAAAATACCTTCTTCAAATTTATTACAAACTTAAGAAAAACCTATTTAACTGACTTTGACTGTATTATTTGTTTCTTGTTTTGCTATGGATATAGAGATTTAGATTGATCCACTTGGAAATTTCAACAAGACATTTTGAATTTAAAAACTCGAAGTTCCAATACTTATAAATATAGAAGAAACTTTGAAAGTTAATTTGATTTGAAATTTAAAATAAGCTTGTGTAGTTTTTAGTTAGGGGCCCCGAATAGCCAATCTTCTGTAATGGCGGGTTGCATTTTCTATCTTATGAGAAGAGCCGCCGTTTTTTGCTATGACCCCTCCCCTGACGGGGGCTGGGCTGAGCCCCAAAATGAGATATGTGTTTTCAATCAACTAACTTTGTTATTTATACCTTAATTCTTCTATGACTACGTTGCATTGTAACGTTAGGTACGTTACTTATTTATAAAAATAAATCAAATCAGCTTCACGCTGTATCCCGCATACAGGAGAGCAGGCAGAGGGAACCTAGTGTTAGGACACTCCGTTCCCCATACGTACCTACTTAGTTATAACTTATTTGTAAATTATTTTATTAATATTTTTGGTGGTTGTATCATCAGCTCTTACTTGGGAGAGTATTTAAGTATGCTTAATGTTATTATATTTCATTTACTTAACTAAGCTTAAGGCGATAGAAGCTTTTTGCTTTTCTTACATTTTATTTTAAGTAATATTCCACCTTTGTAAATAAAATGTTTTATTATATAACTGCTACTACTTGCTTGCTTGTGTATTTTAGTAAAATATAGAATAGGATAATAACGTTTTCTAGAAATCTTTAGTTAGCAGAGTAACATCTCAATATCGATATTTTCATTTAATTATCAAAATGTCGGTATATTTTTTCATAATGACAATAATTATAACCCCTATATTTTATACAATCTATTATTAAATATACAAAAATCCCTGTATATTAGTCAAAATAAGTTTCTAGATTGTAATATAAATTTATCAATTTTAAAACCAAAAGGGCAATTCTTGCAAATATACTAATTACAAACGATACAATAAATTTTAGTAGAACATTTTCCAACTTAAAAACACTGGATCTCATTTTAGAAACATTTTCATTATTGATCCACTCATCTAACAATTCAGTAGAAACTTCATACAAGTTTCTGACGTGAAATGTCGTCGTACGTCAAACGCTTAACAGCAAATTTTACTCCCCTTTCGGGGGGGTCTTTAGTGACGTCATCGGGGCACGTCAAGAGGGTTCTGCGCCACTCCAGTAACTTTAAAAGGCCAATCAAAGTTTTAACATCAAATATTGATGGTTTATATTTTTGCTACTTATTTTTATTTTATGATTTTAAAATTCATCAATCTTTTTATTTTTAATGCTAATGCTTTTTTATGTGTAATTTTTATTCAAATATGTAAATAGCAACTAATTAAGTATTTCTTTCTCCATTT
>JAKRZM010001316.1:238397-249555 GCA_036379175.1 Heliconius cydno galanthus | reverse complement strand
CCCCTAAGGGTGCAAATAAGGGGTTGAAAGTTTGTATGGAAAAATCTTTAAAACGCCACCGATTATTATAAAATTTTTAATTTAGACTCTTAAAAATATTTAATTGAACATGTGTTTCATGGTTTTCTAGAATTCACCCCCTAAGGGTGCAAATAAGGGGTTGAAAGTTTGTATGGAAAAATCTTTAAATCGCCACCGATTTTTATAAAATTTGAAATTTAGACTCTTAAAAGTATTTCATTGAACACATGTTTCATGGGTTATTAGAATTCACCTCTAAATACGCAAGCGAAGCTGCGCGCGTCCGCTAGTTACTATATAAAATATGGCTTTAAATTTTGCCAATTAACGCAGTATCTGTGTTCAAACAATAAGTGGTTAACGAAGTGACTTATCATTCAGCTTTCTCAGGTTGTCGCTAAAATAAAAAAAACTAAAATAAATATTATTAACATGACCATTGCATACTCGAAAAATAAATCTGATTTCGTTAATGTAAGGCAACAAATAAATAAAATATATTAATTGAAAAAATTATAATTAAAATAAAATATTAAATATCACGTAAACATTCCTTTTTTAAGAAAATAGCTTACATTTGCGCGACTGTAAGCCCAACAGATTGTGAGTTCGATTCCCACTCTAGATAATGAAATATTTGATATTATCCTATTCTCTCTCCCAGAGCGACAGTGACGAAGCAAAACGCGGCGTTAAATTCCGCTATACAACACGTAGATATTTACGTATATAAAACACATATACAAACACTAAGTACGTACTTAAAACGTCCCAAAGCTTTTCCTTCCACAATGTTTAGCCTATCAGTAATGTTCTTTATCACATCCAACTGAAAGAGGGTGCGCGAATTTACATTTCAATGCATAATTTATCCCATGTACTGACGGCGGGGGTTTCTGCGAATAAATATTGCTTTTATCTACCACCCCAGTCACTCCTCGCTTTCTATCGTACGAATAATCCCTCTGGAAGTGAGCAGTTTTAGGAGTTTTTGTATGGTGGATTTTAAATGTACTTGTGTTACGTTTTCACTTTGTACTAAGTGACTTTCCCGTATCCCGCGTGTAGCAAGGAGGCAGAGAGAGTAGTGTTAAGACACTCGGCTAGCCACTGAGTGATGTATTTGTTTATATATTGTAAAATTATCTGTAAGTCTTTGTTATTAATGTTTAAAGTATTTTGCTAAGACACTCCGCTTTCCACCCGATTTTCAGACATTATGTGTAAAGTGCTTCATTTAGTTAAGTAAGCAGAACTTATATCAGTAAATGAAGTAAATAGCCGTGTGTACCTATATATAATAATTTATTTCTGTCTTTCTTTTAGTTTAACACATCCCCAGCATTGTAGATCAGGCAAAGACTATAAGAATTTGAAGATATTGCTTTGATATTGTATGATGGAACCTAACAACGTATTTTGTTTTACCATACTAAAGAAATATATGAAAATTAAATACAAACATTTCTCCGAATCCGAATCTAGATCTAGATAGAAGCACTCACTGCTCCTGCTTACCATTAAGTAGGAAAATAAAATAAATATTTGTGCCTTTTTTTAACACTGTCAAAAAGTCGACATTTTTTTTTATTATAACATACTCACAAGTAAAACTGACTCTACGCTGACTTACATTATTCGTAAATCAAGTTCAATTTCACGCATCTCATATAGCCTTATAGGATCTTACTTTCTAGTCTAAACTGATCGATGGCGCGAGTAATCGTATCGGTACCACAAATATTTTGACACATCCTAGCATCGTATTACTAAACAATAGCTTTCCAAATAACTAAAAGCAGCTTCTGTAGGGAGCGTTGGAAGCACGAATGGAAGACGTTTGATAGATTGGTCCCTTGGGCCCGGAAACAGGACGGTAGCTGGCTAACAAAGGTTTGATCAGAAATAAATATAAAGCCCAAGAGAACTGAATTTACTTGTTATAGTAGATTTACTACTAGTTTGGTGTAGTGGCGCAGGGGCGCAAGCGTGTGACTGTGAACGAACGGCTGTGGGTTCGATTCCTACTTGAGGAAACGAAAATTAATAGTTTGATAGTTTAATTTCTTCGTTCCGACACTGCCTTTCGATACACGCAATGCCTCTAGAATAAGCGAAAAGTAGATAGAGGCTTGTCTTGGCTCCCTTTGCCTATCCTGGTGCTTGCGGGATATAACGTGAAACTAAAAAAAGAAGAGTACTATTTTCTATTTAACAGCATAAATGAGTTTATTGTTTTGTTAATTAAATATAAATAAAAGTCTTAATATCTTTTAGTATGGGAAATAGATTTTTTTTATAACAACAAAGTAAGATTTCTTTAAAACAATTCAAAAAGCTCATTACATTTTCAGATGCAAACGCGATCGAGATTCCCGAGTGCAGGGAAGCGGTCGCAAAAAGCGCCGCTCTTCACGAGACTTCACAATGACTAATGATCTGGCGAATATCCGAGGATTTCGAAAAATACTTCATTTCGTTGCAATCATAGACAATAACTTAAATTTTTAAATATTTAGAACATTTCTTTTTTAATCAATGGCAACATTTTTTTTTTTGAAATAGGCTCACAAAAAGTGCCGCTTACCAGAGCTTCCAAATGACAAATGATGTGCAAAGCTTGGAAATACAAAATAACTTTGGGAGACAATGATTAAAAATTGGAAAATAATTGAGAAACACGCATCCTTTGAGGGTACCGCATCTATACGGATAGCTATTATAAAATATTTTGAAAAAAATATTACGAATTTTAGCCTTGTAAAAATCTACCTATTAACTAGCGAAAAGTAAGAACTTAAAATTAATCTTTGAGAAAAATATATTTTGTATAATATTATCGTGGCAGTGGTGGGGCAGGAGCACAAGCTTGTGATTGTTCAAGTGACGATTGTAGTTTTGATTCTCGCTAGGGTAAATAAATTATATTTTTATTAATATTTTTATTTCTCGCTCTGGTACCAAGACAAAGCAGCATTGAGTTCCACAACTCAACATGCTATGCCTCGAAAATTCGCCAAAAACGGGAGCGGAGGCAGAGGACACATAGAGTTAGGGATACGGGATACAGCGTGAAGCTAATTATTTGAATTGACTATTAATATAAAATTTTACTTAACAAATCCAAATAAAACATATAATTCTTATAAAACAAAGAAAAAAACACACAGCTAGTATTTCCTCCAGCTAATACCATCATTGAAAAATGTAACTCCAAATTTCTTCGCCGACACTCGTGAACAAAGCCCGGTGGATACCTAGCCGATCCTTCGCCGAGAAAAATAGTAGGAAAACCATTAATAACTGTCGCGCGGCTCCTTGTTAAATGCATACAATACTTGAAGCTTTTTAAACTCTTACAATGGCGACTTGGCTAAATTAAAAGTTTTTCGATACAAACGCGACATTGCACGGAACTTGAGAATGGGTAATTATTACTGATACTGATAGCATGTTAGTTATATTTTTACTGTTTAAAAAACGTATAAATATTTTGAAAGTAGCGTGATTCGAACCCGTGCCTCTTGGAAACTGACAACCTATAGCTTAGTTGTCGATTCGATCATTCAATCACAATTTAATTATATTAAATATCAAATTTGGTGGTTTTAAATATATAGGAACGAGACATATTTAAATTAACTACTTTTAACATGAAAACTTCAATAGAATATCCGCAATGGCATTTATATATAGTAATATTCAAATATAACAATAACCTTCTTAGTAAACCATGGATAATAAATAACAACACGACGGACATAATTCATTTTGTTTTCAAATCCAGTAACATTTCAATCAATCAGTTTCATTAGAAATAGCTTGTCTTGGAACACATGATTTCATTAAACCTTGAACGTTAAAACTAAATGTATTGCACATTTTCAATTGCAAGCTTATAATGGATAATAATGTTGCTAGAATTTAACATTATATTTCACAATATCTTATAATATTAGGCTTGTACATAAAGTAAATGTATCGAATGAAGGACATTTTAAAATGTCTCCATTTTTAACAAAATCGTGGTACGAATCCTTCTCTTTTCCTTCTCAGCTTGACGGTGTATCCCGCATGTAGCAGGGTAGACAGAGAGAGTCTAGTGCTTATACACTCCGCTCCTTACTTTTCGTGTTCAGTGGTGGTGAGTTAACACCAAGCTTTGTCTCGACACCAGTGCGAAGAAATGAAAATATTAAATATTTACAACATAATATTTTTGATATTTGTCATTTTTGCAATAAAGTAGAATTGTATTGTTGAATAGTAGTTGATAACAGCCATTCATTCAAATTACAATTAAAATTACCCAGGGAACTTTCAACATAGCTAAAATTTGGTCTAAATAAACTACGGTACTATATGAAAAAAAAATATTATTAAATACTATATAATCGTAAAAACATGTTTATCAAATTATATAAAATATTAAAATAATTATTTTAAGTTTAATGCCGACAGTACGAGAACACGCAGTACACGTCAACTGGCACAGGTTTGTAAAGACACGTTTAAGTAAAAAATCAAAATTAATGATAACAGTGGCAGTCAGTAGGGCACAAGCTGTACTCTTTCATGCTCTGCCTCTATTCTGTTTTTCTTTTACTTATATTTCTGTACAAAAAATACGTTCCGGAAATGTCTCGAAACTGAAACCAGCTTAGCTTTTTGTATACTCGTATATACAGAAAATGTTTACCTTATATACTCGTAGCTAAACAAAAATATTAACTTCTTTTATCACATTTTTTTATATAATTTTTGTTAGCATTTTCATTAGTTTTCAAAAAAAATACCAGAAATAACATAAGATAAAGTAAAAATATATATAAATCGTGCTTCTCTTATTTACTGTTAATGTTAAGTCAGTTATAAATATTTATAGCATATAATAGTTTTAATAATTTAAAACGCGGTGAGTTAAGTTGAGTTCTGCCACTCAACACGCTATGCCTCCAGAATTCGGCGAAAAGTGGTTAACAGAAAAAGTGCTTTAATGAAAACTTAGAGTCTTAACACTACGCTTCTTGATTCCCTTTCTCTACCTTGCTTAGTGCAAGATACAGCGTAAGAAAAAGGACACCAACCGCGATTGTAGCAGGTTCTATTCCCACCTGGAGCATTAAAATTTTTTGTTACTCGCTCTACTAAGACAATGAGTTAACTTTTGTTACCCTACTCATCAAAAAATAACTCTAATTCGGGTAGAAAGTGAAAAAATAGATTGACCTATGTACAACGAACCTACTGTCTGCATGCCCTGATATAAATATGTGGGATACAGCTTAAGAGCGGTTCACGAAAGAGACATGAGCGGGTAATGCTTGGACGAAACCTTTTCAGTAAAATAAGATTATATTTCACCAACTAACAGTTCTGTACTTACTCCCTAGAACTGAGCGAGTTCATTTCAACTCTTTCTGCTCACTCGGTCCTTTCCGCCTGACTATTTGGTGGAAATACAAGTAGAGCCTCAACACGTAATTCTTCTAGAATTCAGCAGAAAGTGGAGAACGGAACCTCAGTCTATCCTGCGTAAAGCTGAAAAAAAAATTTACATACACACATTAGACAAAAATAGATCGTGTACACCATTTACATTTTAGTATTAACCGGAAGCACTTTCTGATTAAAGATAAACCCACCACGCTCGTCTGGAACCATTGTCAATCAAACCAGTACCAAAGTTCCTATAATCAGTATCCCACGAGCTGTGATTGATTTATCAGTGGGATCGGCTTCAAGTTTACGCGGGCGCTGTTCCAATCATCGTAAGATAGCATCTGCGGTGGACGTACCTATACCTTGTCAATATTTTGACGCATATTCTTATGAAAATGGTTTGTTTAAATATAGAATAATTTAAATATTTAGGCTGTCTTGGCGCAGGAGTTGTGACTACGGACACGAAGGTTGTGGAATCAATTCCCACTCGAGGATTGAAATATTTAATATTTTAATTTCATCGCTCTGGGGGTAAAACGCGGTGGTGTTGACTTCTGCCACTCAACACACAATACCTCCAGAATTCGATGGAAAGTAGAGAACTAATTATCATGATCCCTCTGCTTATCCTGTTATGTATGGGAAACAGCATGAAGATTAAAAATATATTATATAATTATATATAGGGACAGCGTCTGTCTTTGAACGCGATGGTTAGATTTTAGCACCATTCAGAGGAACGATTAAGTTTTAAATTATTTTAGTTTTCCCGCCATTAGTAGACAAAGTGCGTCGTACCGAAATTCTCAAAATGTCTAAATATTTATTTTCTCTAGTCTGCTTTTCTTTAGTCAAGTTCAGTTCCACCAATGTAATATCGAATAAAAACTCTTGCATTTAAAGTCTAAAAAACATCTTACAAGAATATCGTAATATACCTATACAAATCGAGGTACCTACTAACTGAATGTACCTTAGTAATAAATAACATTTCACTTTAAAAATCCCTCTTATTTAGACATCAAAAAAGAAGCTCGTGTTCTCCATTCTCCGATTTCCTCCTGAATTCGAGGACATTGCAGAGTAATCAAACTCACACCCACCGCCTTACACCACTACGCCACAACGAGTTAAAATTTTAATTACTAAAATAAGTCGAGGCAATCAAGGGAGACCCGGTGACCCATTTTAAAAGTTTTATATTTATATTGAGGATCGAAGCGCAAACGAGGGGAGTGATAAATGAACAGCATCAATTAGACAGTTTGAATGTTGCAAATTTTCACCCAGCAGTTATCATTATGGAGACTCCCGCGTCCAAGGACCCTTTTGTTTTGTTTTGTTTCAGATAAGAAATGTGTCGTATTAAATTCTAATCTTAAATTCTAGTCGAGCTATCAATAATATTGCTTTGAAATTAACTCTTAAATTGTGAATTTTATATTGTTTGTGAGAATTGTCATATGAAATCTGTTTTTTTAAGTACTGAGAATCTTAGTNCGCCACAACGAGTTAAAATTTTAATTACTAAAATAAGTCGAGGCAATCAAGGGAGACCCGGTGACCCATTTTAAAAGTTTTATATTTATATTGAGGATCGAAGCGCAAACGAGGGGAGTGATAAATGAACAGCATCAATTAGACAGTTTGAATGTTGCAAATTTTCACCCAGCAGTTATCATTATGGAGACTCCCGCGTCCAGGGACCCTTTTGTTTTGTTTTGTTTTAGATAAGAAATGTGTCGTATTAAATTCTAATCAACGTCGTGCTATCAATAATATCTATTGCTTTGAAATTAACTCTTAAATTGTGAATTTTATATTGTTTGTGAGAATTGTCGTATGAAATGTGTTTTTTTTAAGTACTGGGAATCTTAGTTAAAATTAAAAAAGAAACAGAAACATGGACTACATTTTTAAATAAAATGTCACAAAATCTTTCTATTTGTTTACTATGTGAAATTTGTTTGGGAACAAAAGTAAAAAATATGAAATTGGTGTGAAAATCGAACCCATCTAAATTTTTCACATTGCGAGAAGAATCGAAGAAAAAACACTTTGAATAACTGTGCCGACTCTTTTTCTTGTGTCTATGGAAATCTAAGCTTCATCAATCGCGTATATGGTAAGGCATTTTCCATCAACAGCGGCAATTACTATTATTTTTTAGCTTTAAAAAAAATTATAATAATCCTCCATTCCTATTAAGATACTTTCATGGCAGAAATTAACAACCCTTTTTTCCTCGTTACTAGAGCGCAGAAATGAAAATATGTATTAAATATTTAATTTCGTCAAATTTGAATCGAACCTACAACCTGTCACGTTTACAATCACCCACTTGTGCCGCTGCGCCATGACTGGCCTCATTTATTTTACTTAGTAGATGTATAACAAATAATAAGAGCAATTAGCTTATTAAAAGGTTTTCCGTTATAGCATCTAAGTACAGCAGCTACAAGGTATTTTTTTTTTAAAAAATATTCGTAGCATATATACAACTGAAGCACAAAGAACACAAAATCTTGTGTACTCCACATACGCGTAGATCAAAAAACACTATTTAAATATCTGTCATTAGCTATTAATCAATTTTCGATAAGCAATTCTAAATGGGCGGGCTGGTATAGGCCGGTGATTTATTTATATGGACCGACCATTCCAGCTTGACCCTTTCCTTCCTACTGATTTTACTCTTTCTATTATGAACATATAAAAAAATAGTAAAAAAAGATAGATCATTTAAGCTGGTTTTCGTCTTGTATTAGCGATGGAAGATAGTAGTGGTTGTAAACTTTATATTGGTATGACAATAGTCAATAAATGTAACTGTGATACCACCCATATACTACGAATGTACTTGTTATAAAGATATTTAAATATTATTATTATTATTTTATTTATTTTTTAATTATTCTATTGATATTTAAATGTAGGAAAACGACTAAATTTTAAGGATATCAACTGTTTCAGATATTAGTTGCATACAGTTTCACAGTTTATTAATCATCTTACTTGATTTTAATAGAATAAATGTGGATTAAGACGAACTATAAAAATTTGAGGCGGTCTAGCACAGTGGTACAAGCGTGTGATTGTAGGAACGACGGTTGTAGGTTCGATTCCCGCTCGGGGTATAAATTAATATTTTTATTTCTCCTCTCTGGTAACAAGGTAAAGCTAACAAGAATTAAAAAGTAAGAATTTGTATGTAAGATAACCATACAAAATTAATCTATATAGGATTATAAGGGGCTAAGCTTACAACATTAATTTATTATTTATGTTTGACCGATGCTTCTATAATATTTATTACTGTACCGATAAAAATTGAAATAGAGACTGACGACATCTATGAGTAGAAAAATATTGTCAACTTTCACTATATTACTGAAGATATTTGTAAAATTGTAATTTGCTATCAACGCCATCTATTGTTGAGTAGCGTTTTCATACTTGTACAGACTATATATTACCTATATTATATAATTTGTTAAAAATCAAACAAAATTAAATTTCTTTATTAATATTATTTCTTATCTAGTTGCTATATAGAAGAAACTTACTTTATAATATAAAAATTTACAAAGATATATACGAGTATTTACGTATTTGACTTATGTTGCCATATGAAGTGAATCTTAAACAGAATTGAAAGCAAAAAAGCTTATTTATGCTACATTTTTTATTTCACAAATATATGACTATTCATAGTATCTGTAATATATCTCCCAAGAATTTTCTACTGCAATATTTTAATAAATATAAATATTATTTCATATTTAAAAACTTTTAGAATTAGATTAATATTTTTATGTGTTAATTTTAATCACAAACATATAAAACAAATATGTTATTAATCATTCTTATAACTCTCAAATACTTTGATTACCCACTATTTAAGTTCATAGCATTTTAGTGTTTTAATTATAAGCAGCATATTATAAGTTAACATAATTAAAAGAATGCAATTATATGGTAATTTTATTTGTGAGAAAAACACTTTATACATACTTAAAGATACATTTATATTTTTTTGTATTCTTTTTCCAAAATCTACAAATACGACGTCAGGGAAGTTAGCTCGCACCATCTGAAATGAAGATTTTTTTTATCGGTATGAAATAAAAGTGTCTTAACAAAAAAAAAATATATATATATACCTATTACTTATGTGATAAGATAACAACCAGCTGTAAAATGTTTATTATGAACAAAATTTATAAAACCTAAATAATAATTACACATACATAAATCTTATAAAATAAACAATTGCAATTACTTCAATTTTTTTTCATCTATTCAGCATTCAAATTCAAAATATTCTTTATTCAAATAAACTTATAATAAGCACTTTTGAATTGCGAATGAACATATGAACAAAAAGCTACCACCGGTTCGGAAGGCAATTCTGCTGAGAAGAGCCGGCAAGAAACTCCCATTGCTATTGAATAAAGACAACTAACTAAATATATATAGAAAGAAAGAAACTATAACAAATTAAACTTAAAATAAAAAGCTTTGGGCTTAGAATAATAATATATGAATACATTCACAGCAATATATTCAAAGAACATCCTTTTATTCGAGTGCATCACAAATCCCGTTACGACGTCGTAAATCGCGCACGCCTTAACGGGTTTACGTGGCGATATCGGCAATAAACTGTATCGCCTATTCTGCTTCCGTATACATTGTATCGGATATACGGAGAGAATAATGGTAGCTACTATGTAATATAAATGACGCCTGGAACGGAAAAAGAGTAAGTAGGTTCTTAGCTAAAAATACTTATATAAAATTATTTTGAAAGTTAATTAATACGTGTTATTATAGGTTACAGGTATTTTTACAATTAGGTATAGGGTACAGGTAAATAAAAGGACGTCCCGCAATTTGGGTTTATTTGATTTGAAAGGTTTATTTTTTCAGATACATTCTGTATAGCCCCTTATATAGCAGCATAGAGGTCTAATTTAATTCTATTAACACATTTCGTTTTCCGTTTTCCGTAAGAATATAAGATACTTCATGTTAAATAATGGCAATGTCACAATTTGCCTTATCAGAGCAACGAAAAGAAAATAATTCATTCCCCCATGTAGGGATCGAACCCACAACTATCGTGCTTACAGTGAGACGCTGTCTCACAGCGCCAGGATAACCTCAATGCTTATAGATAATATTTATTCCGTTATTTTAACCAAACAGCAAAACAAAACCCAAACTTGGGCGGATACTGAGAATGAAATGGAATACCTACCTAACTACATACTCTTAAAAATTAATCAAATACAAAAGACATTCTGTATAATATTTCTGAACACTTATAATTTAAACTTTTTTTACAAGTAATTTCTACAATTCAAGTAATTGTAAACTTTATTACTCAATTGAATTTCTTAATTTTATTTTCATAATATTTTTTTCCGCTTCACGCTGTATCCCGCATGTAGCAAAGTAGGCAGAGGGAACCTAGTGTTAAAACAATCCGTTCCCTACTTTCCGCCCAATTCTGCAGGCAATGCGTGTTGAGAGGCAGAACTCAACGCCGGGATTTGCCTCTACTCCAGAGCGAAGAAATGAAAATACTAAATAAGTATTTCAAGTGTTAAAATAGTTTTTAAAATAATTAAGTCTCTAATTAAGACTATCGCCTAAAACCAGTTTAACCATTGTAGTTGTTTTTTTT